>CAUYRB010005050.1:0-29167 GCA_963574695.1 Propithecus perrieri
TGCCTCTTCACATCGAGTCTCCCAGGAGTTGTGTGTGCTTCTTGTATCTGGATATCTAGCTTTCTGGCCAGGCCAGGCATATTTTCCTTCAGTATTCCAAGAAATAGATTTTCTAGCCCTTGTATATTTTCTTCTTCTCTCTCCAGGATGCCTATAATTCTTGTGTTTGGTTTCTTTATATAATCCCACATTTCTTGCATGTTTTGTTCTTGTCTCTTGCTTCTGTGTTCTTTTTCTTCATCTGATTTGTTTAGCACATAGGCATTATCTTCAAGCTCTGAGATTCTTTCCTCTGCATGATCGATTCTATTCTTAAAGCTTTCCACTGTGTTTTGTAGTTCCTTAAATGCATCTTTCATTTCCAGAATTTCTGTTTGGTTCTTTCATAATATTTCAATTTCTTTAGAGAATTTTTTTATTCATTTTCTGTATTGTTCTTATGGCTTCTTTGTGTTGGGTCTCTATTTTCTCTTCAATTCCATTGAGTTTTCTTATAATCCATGTTCGGAATTCTTCTTCTGTCATTTTAATCATTTTGTTTAAATTGGTATCCATTATTGAGGGTCTAATGATTTCTTTTGGGGGTGACTTTTCTCTTTAATCTTTCATGTTTCCTGCGTTCTTTCACTGACTCTTTCTCATCAGGCTATTTGGTCAAGAACTGGAGGTGCTAGCACTGGTTTATGGCCCTACCTCAAAGTCCACAAAAGGACATTCCTTGACAGTGCTGGGAAGAGGCACGCTGGTCCTGTATTGCCTTAGATGTATTTTAGCAAGTTGGGTTACCTGACCTGTGGTCTTCACCTCTTACCGGTGATTAGTGAGTTTGGTCCCTCAGCTTAAACTCCCAGGTGGTATATCACACTTGTGTGTATGACTCCACTGCCTTCTAATGGGTTGAGATGGAAGGCACTGTGTTAAACTATGGGGTTACCTTCTCTGTTGTTGATTGTATTTTGCATGGAGGAGCCAGTTATCAAGGTTATCTGATGCCTCTGTGTTGGGCTCTTGTTCCCTGGATGGGGTATATGAATGCCCCAATCTTTGGGAAGAGTCTTGCCACTCCTAAGGGTTACTTGAACCCTGTTTCCCCTTTAGGTGGGGGTAAAGGACAAGATAGATTGCAACTGGTGCCTACAAGCCTGAGTGTGTATGCTTCTATGGTTATTTGATCTACTGCTAGTGGGAGCCGCTAATATGTTTTTCAGGGCTCTTTTGCCACACTTGGGAGGCTGCTCCTGATGGGAGGGGTCAATTGGTGTAATTGCTGAGGACCCTGGCCACAATTTTCCTTCCCAGTCCACAAACCCCAAAACTGGCAGCTGCCCAGACACAGAGAGCAAGCCCTAGAGTTATGTTATCAGATGACCTAAGCAGGTCCAGTGGACCGAATCAACAGGCTGCCCCCTGTTGCTTAGAACCAAGGCCCTGCAGATTCATACCAGTCGCACAGAGAAGTCAGCTTTTGTCACTTCTTCCTGCTTCCAAGGGTGGAGGCCACCATGCTGGGGTGAAAGTCGCCCGGCTCGGAGAGGCTTGTTGCCTGAGACCACCACATGCCCCAGGGTCTGGGGATCCCGCAGATGGCAACCTCCTGCCCCGAGCACCAGCATTGGGAGGACACACTCAAGCTTCACCCACCAACACCGGCCTGGCTAGCCCAAATCGACAGATTGCCAACTCTTTTTAGCACCAAAGTCCCGTGGATTCACACCAGCTGCACAGGGAAAGTGGCTCTTCTTGCTTCTCCCCACCTCCTAGGGTGGAGCCCCCTGTGAAAAGTCCCTGGGCTGGGGAAGGGGTGCTGGCCAAAACTGCAGTGCATCACAGTGTCTCCGGGCTATGAACCCCCAAAATGGCAGCCACCCACCCATGGAGAGCCAGCGCTGAGGACGATTGCTCCAGGGTTGGCAGATGCCAGTTAGGCAGACTGAATCAACAAGTCGCCAGCTGCCCCCACTGCATCCCTGTCCTGTTGTCTCACACCTGACCAGTACAGATTCCGGCCCTCTCTGTCTTACCCTAAGCCAGCCGAATCTTCAGCAGTTTCCAGGGGCAGAGCACTCACCTTCTTTGTTCTGGTCCCACTGACTGCCAGAGATGAGGTGCCTATCTCCAAACTCCATCACGAAGTCGCCAGATGTGTCCACTCAGACCAGTCCTTCCCCCGCCCAGTACAGTCCTACCACAGAGCACCAGGGAGTTCAAAACGTTTCCCACTATTGTCTCTTCTCCACAGAGCCTGTCCTCTGTGCTACAACTTTGCACCAATTTCAGGCACTTCCCTTCCTGAGTGGGTGTGGAGGTCCGTGGAGGAACCAGGCATCCTCCTGTGGGTCAGATCACACTGCCCTGGCTGGCCGGGCAGGCACAGCACCTTCCTGCATCTTGTATCATTGATCATGTTCCACCATCCTGAAGCCCTCGTATTCCTTAACCTCTTCTGAATTTCCTTCTCCTTTATCATTGTTCACTATGATAGTAAAGTTATAATGCAGTCATTCACTCAAGAACTGGAACTAGGTTGAGTACAAACCATAAATAAATGGATAAACGCATCCCATAGATAACTCACATATTTGCTATGGTAAAATTATAGAAAAACCATGACTGAAAAAACATTTGACCTATCTGTGCTTAGAAATCTGACATCAATATGTAGCTTCCTAGATAAGTGACTCAGGAATTCTGGATAATATTTTTAGTTTGAGCTTAAAGTATTTCTAAGCAACTGGAAATCCATTAAACACATGAGTCTAGGCCTTATTGAATCATTAGGTGTGGCCATTCAAATGGAATGAAACACATACACACACACACCCCCAAAAAATACTTGACACCAAACGTGTGCTTACCTAATCAAGGTCCTAGTAGTTGGACCCAGCTCCCCTCATTCTGTCCTAATGATCTCATTGCCATGCAATACTTCTCTTAAGTTTTTCCTTAGCAAACTTCTCAAATTGTCCAAGGAGTTTCAATGACTCTTAAGGGCAGAAGCAGTAGGATGGGGAATGAGTTATATGAGATCACATTCTCCTTGAAACAGCTCATTTAAGCCACTTGTCTGAGAAAGCAAAAGGGGAGAGGATTAGGGAATTGCAGAGAAATGAACGCAAGGAGGAAATAAAAGAGGTTGGTTTTGTTTTTTCCTGCTTTAAGAAAGCAGAGCCTTCACGTGTATGGGCTGAAATGAGTCAGGGAAGTAGAGAGGCTGAAGACAGGAGGGAAAAGGAACACGTGAAGCTAAAAGGTCTGAGGACAGAAGGGACGAAATGCATCTGAAAGGGAAAGTGGGCAAGTTTGCCTTGCATAGGAGAAGATATTCCAAATACTCAGTGCAGAAATTAATAAATTTTGTAGACAATAAGATGAGGAACTCAGAAAGTTTATTTATGCCCTAGGGTCTTTGTTTTTTCTAGAAGGTTGCTAGAAGGATCATCAGCTAATAGTTCAAAAGGTAGGGATGGGATTGGGGCTATAACCAGGGCTTTGAGGTTTTAGAATCACCATAGAAGGGGATATAGAGGGAGCCAGCCAAGTAAAAATAGCTCATTTTGATTTTCTCCAGGGATTTTCGGCAGCTAAGGCATAGATGATAAAACAGTAAAAGCAGAGGATATCCCCATGATTTTATTTTCAGTCGATAGGCCTTGACTCCATTGCCCTAAAACATATTCCAACTCCGGGCTGCCATCTTGAAAATGTGTGAGAGCAGCGTGAATGCGGTTGAACCAGCAGCTGAACTGGGAATATGTTTGAAGTGAATACTCAATTAGTGATGGTTCAGCAATTCTTCACCTTCAAGGTCAAATTCTCATTAAAATTGCATTACTGTTCATAACAAAAGGTGCATTCCTTACCTATCACCATCAAACAAAAGCATGAGACCGAACATAAACATCTCCTCCCTTTTACTGAGAGAAGCTACTGCTGACAACAAAGAACTTCCGTGTGTACCATTATGGCAGATCCACTGATGGGTGGTGTGCAGCCCTCCCTAGACTCAATCTGTCTGTTAGTTAATGTTAATAGCCACTGTTCGCACAGGCTGCCACTGCTGCGTTCTGCTTCTTAGCTTCCCAGTCAGCATGACATTTTTCTTCCAACTGAGCTAGCCCATCTCTGATTTCTGCTATGCCAACAGAGTCTGTCAGCTGCTGTCACTCCCCAGATGTCAGTGGCTATGTGACATTGGGTATCATGTCAGAATTGTCCTTGAAACACTTACTGTCACCTCCCACAAGTTTACAGAGGTGGCCACATGAGCATTTCTTTGATTGTCCGGCAGTTTTTTTAAATTCTCACAGGGATATCCTAATAAAGGAAAGCAAACAGTTTACTAAACATTGGGTAAATATATTCCAGAGCTTCAAACTCACCCATGCATAATACCTGATTGAATATATAAAATATATAAAGTAGACTCTATACACTCTAACATCCTAAAGATGGCCAGTGGATGTCAAACCAAATGGCACCATTAAGGAAAAGAAGGTCTTCTGATTTGATTATAGTTCCAAGGTATTTTTTAAGTTTTAAGGCATTCCAAAGTAAGAATTCAAATGACTAAGAGGGAAAATAAAATGCAGCCAATTAAACAGATTTTAGCACATTAAAAAAGTAAAATTGCTATGTTTTAGTCTTTACTTTATATTAACATATTTTACGTTTATTAAATTGGGAACATTAAGATACATTTTCACATACGTGTTCAAAGCAATTTCTCTTGCTTTTTCCAAGTAAGAAGAGATCACATCTCTTTCAAATATGATACCTTATTCTTTAAAAGTAACATCCTTAATCGTGTCTGCCAAACTACCTTGTTCGTGTCCTACAAAGAGTTCCCTCTCCTGTCTGAATAAGTGGTATTTTGAAATGGATTATGCAAATAAGCATAATTCAAACAAAGGAGGGAAACCTCCAAGAAGAAAATCTAGATTTGTCTTTCATCACATTCAATCTCTATTATTTTTAAATTTGTTCTCCACTATCACTCAGTATCGAAATTTCCATCAAACCACTGAATCTCTTACTCTGTTTTTAATCATGACATTATCGCTTCCCTAACTACTACTCCTTTTTGCCCTGCCTGGTGGCCCAAATTCTAATAATTGTAAATAGACTGGATCAGTCCCAGCTCTCTACAACTAATACCCATCCTCTGTAATTTTTTTCCCTTCAATAGCATATGCAGCCTATATTACTTCTTCAGAAACATAATTTCACTTTTAAGTACACCTTGTCTCCACAATAAGATCATGCAAACCGTGAAAACAGGGACAGTATTTTGTACTATTTTGTGTCTCCTACTACTCCACTTCCATAGATATACTCCATAAATAATAAACTGAATATCAAAGGGGCACCTTTTCAAGTTATACAGCATACCTATTCAACCCAAAATGTTATAGATAATCAGATGGAATTCCTGGAAGGGAATTATTAACTATTCACTGAAGACAGAGGTCACCAAAAACAGTGAAAAGCAAATTTACACAGAATAATAAAGCAATAATTTAATAGTGAGGGAATACCTGGATGAATGACACAAATAATTAATTCTAAAGTACATTCTTGCTGTGAATATATTACTGAATATTGCTCCACGTGGGGCATAAAATCCATAGAAGATTTCAGTCTGAATCAACCGTAAGATTTGGAGACATTGTGTTTTTAAAACACTTTCTGGCAGTTATCTTCTAAGGAAAAGGCAAACTAAAATGCAAAAGAGATGAAGAGAAGCTAAATATTAGGAATTTGATTAGCAACAATACTTAATGAAAGCAACTATAGCTAGTGCTCTTTGAAGGTGAATGGCAACAGAGAATAATGCTTTGGAATATCAAAGGTAATGTCAAGCATTCCACTGAAAGTAGTACACATGGGGTTTTCTGACCAAGAACAGAATATAATAAGACTAGTATGAAAGAAGTCATTAGACATAAGTTTAGTAATTTGAAGAATAACATTTTTCGTGTTCTTGTTTTGTGCCCATAAGGCATATAAGAACTCAAAATCAGCAAATTTATGACTTGCATAGGAAAAAAAAATCACTATTTCTTGACAGAAGAAATTCGTAATTTACTCTCAAGTCATGTAAGTAATTAGGTAGACCAACATGTCGATCACAATTATGCTAGCCTCCCTCAAAAATCTTACCTTGTCAATCTTCAATTTATTGCCACTGTGCCCACTTTCTCCTACAATTACCATGACCTTTATCACTTCAATATCCTTTCCCTCTCTGCCTTCTCAACTCCCTTTCTAGTGAGTGACTTACCATACTACCGTTTCATCTATTCCTGATTTCGTAGCCTATTTGCAATCATAAAAACCAACAAGATTACTTTTGATTTCCCTAAAGAAAGTGGCTTTAAACTGAGATTCTCTAAGCCAAACACAGAACAAAGAAACTCCCTTCAAAATATTTAATAAAGTGTTAAGACATTGATTGTCTTCAAACTTGTATCACAGAGAATAAACAAAAATCCAATAAACCGAATGACAAAATCTTCCTTTTTGTCTTTTGGCAAATTTGAAAGAATACAGATTAACCTCTTGTTTACTCAGGAACATAATCAAGCTAAGTTTTTCCAAAAATTATAAAATCTTATGAAATGTGTGCATTGTGCCTAAAAATTAATTGATTTGGAATAATTTATGAATTCACCATAAATGTATCAGTCTCATTTTTAATACATTTCTTAACAAAAAATAAACTGAATAATTATCAATAGCTAAGTCATGACAAATTCTACTTCATTCCACTATTGAAGCAGAAGAGTTAACTTTCTATCAACTAATAACCCAATCTATAATACAAATAACTAATAATTATAATACTAACTCAATCTAATTTTGTCAGTAGATAAAATTTCAATCTATTTTTAAAAATTGAGAAAAAATAAATAGCTTTTATTTGTGGTTTTCCACTGATATACAGATGTCTTGTCTTAGGAAATAAACACTAATCATTCTCTAACAAAGATATCATTTATACAGTATTTATTTTTGTGTTAGACACAGTGCAAAGCACTAAAATATCACAACAGTTTCTTACGGTTTACAAAATGCCTCTATATAGAGGTAGTTCTTAAAAAAACTGGAGATAAAGTAGACATAAAGTATAGTCATAAATAACACAAAATCACTGCTAATAATGGCCAAATCTGTATGCTTATTTCATTAAAATCTCATCCACAATTAGAGTTCTACAAGTATCACCAAAAAATGCAAAATGAATTCAAGTATAATAGTTTAGAAATACCAAAGAATCACATATTTTACCAAAAATGGCCAAAAGGCAATTATCTGTTAAAATACCTTTGTCATTTTTAGCATATTTTTTATATTTTTAAATATTAGAATAAATTTTCAGGAAAATTAGCTTGACACCAAGAAAAATGCTCTCTGCCTTCTAAATATTGTACCATACACTGAGGTCAGAATTCATAAATAAGTGTCTCTTAATCCATGGCCAATATAAAGACATGTTAAATTTGGCTCACATTTTACTGAAAATGGAGATTCTAACTAGATCTATAAAAATTTAGTCTGCTTTCCCACATGGCAACAACTGGTAGAGCTGTCCCTTTAAAGAGCCCTCCCAATCTCTGGAACACCTGGTGCTTTTCACTGGCTTGAGTCACTTGTTTGACTCTTACAGGCTTCAATATGTGCCTCCTATAGGTATTTCCAATTTCATTTATGCTAACTAGCCTCATACTCCATCACTGTCCTCTTACTACCAAATGACCTTAAATCATTATTACTGTTGAGTGGCTTTAAACTCTAATTCACAGGTGGAAAACTACTTGTCATCCCTCAGTACCTATTATACATTCTTTTAACAATAAAACTAATTAAAGTTTTAGTTGCACACTTGCTTGAAGCTACAGACTTATCTTTCCCAGCCTCCCTTGCAGCTAGGTGAGATCTTATGGCCAAGTTATGACCACAGATTCTGATGCAGTAGGTCTGGGGTAGTATTCATTCTCATTTAATTATCATTTAATCTAGGGTGGTGCCCAAGAGTCCGTTCTTTTATGCTCCCTGTATGAGTCTAATACATAGGCAGGGTTAAGAATCCCTGCTAAAGCATGGTAGAATGATGAGAACCTCCAAAAGCAGGATGTCTGGTTTCCACTCCCGAAACTATCCTCTGCTCAGACGTCTACATGGACAGAAATAAATATTCTGTCTTGTTTAAGCCACTGCTATTTGGCCTCTGTCAAAGCAGCTGAGTTCATAACCTAATGTAACAGGCACCACTGAAATATCCTGATTGGTCAGCTGTGAATCACGTGGATGCTAGCTAAGGTTCTTGTGCCAATTGCCTGCTGTCAGTACTAAACCTGCATTGTCTAATCAAGATTAGGCAATTTTTTTCAAGTTAAAATTTTCCCTTTTGCTTTTGTCTTCTGCTTCAAGAACTCAATGAGATACGAAAGGTATCAATTTATCCTCCTTCATACTCAACCATTAACCATTTGATTCCTTTTTCATATTATAATATGAGTTGTTTAATGATTCACTTTTTCCAATTGATTGGTAACTTCAATTATTGTTTGAATGTTAAGCAACATGCAGTTTTCACTTTGATTCCAGTATTTTAGTTTGAGCCAAGTCATCATATTTACATTTTAAAAGGCCCCACACCATCCTACTGGTCAAATCTGTATAGACCACACATGAAATACAGTTCCATAGATGTATTTCACGACTATGAAAGCTACACAACAGACTGGCAAGAGCATCAGGAATCCCCATGTGGCAAGAGACCCAAAGTGGCCTCTCTCAGTTACCGCATGAGTCCAAACAAGAGATGCCATCTAATATATGGATTTTTTTTGGCTCATACTAATCTAAAATTTTAATAATAAAATGTTTATTATTTTAGTATAATTAAATACAAATTAATCTATTGCTAAATAAGAGTTGATTGCATTCTCAATAGACCTTTATAAAAGTCCTGTAAAGACAGCATGGCCACATGCCTCTTGCAGATACTGACAAATCTCAAAAATAAAAAAATAAAAACAAGACAAGGAAATAACTTCAAGAGGCAAATACCTAAACACAACTCTTATTTTAACACACAAAAAAGAAGCAGGGAGGTAGAATATGAATGTATACTTTTTTTCCTAGGATTTATTCACAACTACAGAGTAGTATTTAAATAGTTTGGTTACCTGTTGTTTTTGTATATTCCAAGTTTCAAATGATTATTTCCTATAATTTAATTTGCCTTCTATTAAAAAGGTAGTATATTTACCTAATTCAGAAGCACATTAAAAATTAATGTATCATTCTGAAATTCATGGTTATAAAAAAGGCAACTATATCAGTAGTACTTCTAGTTTCTCTTTAGTTATCACTGTAATGTAATTTATAATAATGAATAAAATATGTTTTAATGAAAAAAGTTTGCTAACATATAAGAACTATGTGAAAGGCAAGATGAAATAACCAGAAGGTTACATGTGGTTAAGAATCTACATATTTTCATCAAAATTACAAGTTTTTAAGTAAAGACACATCACTTCACATAGCATTACAGTGAATTAAATTAGCAGTTAATTTGCACTTTAAAGATTTCTACTATTAAGATGATCAAAGATTTTCATCACTCATATTTTCTGTCTATTCAAGTATCAGCTTTACTTTCAAAAATGAAGAGACAAGCATTTGAAGGCACTTGCCCCTAATTTCTCAACTGTTTGCTAATCCACTAGGCTTTGAAAACATACCTCAGTCTACAAATATTCTCCATTAGCCTTGCTTGCTGTGAAATAATTACTCCATTATAACTATTATAACAAAATACTTTCAACTAATTTACAAAATGTGCTTTTGAAAAGTTTCATTAGAAGTATTTCTTTAACAAAATAAGGCCAGATATTAAGAATGAAGTTCAACAGTATCATGAAAAACTATTAATATAAATATACTATATTTCCAAAACTATTCAAAAATAAACTGGGAGAATCTATAATCCAGTGGACAGACAATGGTTAATTAACCCCGGTTAATTAACCCAAGGTTAAAAAAAACAGTATTTTATTCTTGGTTGCAAATCCCACCAACTGTGTCTTAAAATGAGGCAAAGCTGTACAAATGTTGGTTAACTAAACATGTCATAAGTAATCATGATTAAAATGCAATGATACATATATGCTATTACCTGATTCATCTTCAGTCTCTGAAAGAAGCAGATTTACATGTCATATGACCTACCTCAAACTCAACACAACTGATTGCTCAGGGATGCATATCTCTCAAAGGCAGCCAAGGGCTTGTTTGGCTTGGCTTATAGAGATAAACTAAAGCAAGCTGGTACTTTTCTCACTCCCATTTGAACTTGACCCAAGACACAACAGACTATTGCCAGTCAATAGTAGATGTTGAACCTAATAAGTCATGACAATGTTGAGGACAGAGGCCATGTGCAAGGTCAGGAAGAAGTGAAAAGTGATCAAAGAGAGGAGAGAAGAGACTTGAAACGAGAGAAAAAAAGAAAGAATATAGAACCCTCCCCTCTAAAAAAAGAAACAGAGTTGAATAACACCATGCAAATTCTGAGAGCATAATTGCTTCAGGTCCTTATAACATTCTTCCCTTCCTTATTTCTCATGATGCTTGCCTTTCTGCAGTTGAATTCCCTGAAATTTCTGTGTATCATTTTAATAACATACCCCACACTAGTGTGTGAAACTCTGTTCCTTGAAACAAAAAGAGCAATAATTAGAACTTTCACATAACATTTAAAGACGTATGATATACGCAAATCTGCTCTATCTGAGGTGATTCAGCAGAACTGTCATCACAAATGTCAATCACTGCAACCATGCAACATACAAACTGAGAACCAACCATTGAGCTAAAGCTGCGCCTCCCTAGTTGTCAGTGACTGACAGACGTACACACAGTCACATCTGTGCTTCTGCCGCGCCAGCCATCCAAGGCACAGATGCCATCTTTGCAATGTCCCCACCCTGGCCATCTCCCCTGATACTTCCTTTGCCCTCAGGTTCTTTGTCCGGTTCCCAGTTTGGCTCTCTGGCTGCTTATTCACTTGCCTTCACTTGACATAAGGGTTGCTGCAGTTCTCACTGTTCGTTCTGTAATAGTATATGCTTATTTACATTGTTCATCATTCCTTTGGATTTCTGTTGGATTGCTCATTCTCCAGCCCCTATGCAATTCCCCCCTTCTCTCCATGCTACCCAAAGCTCTACCAGACCCCTAAACTGGCTGAAATGAAATCAAAAGAGGAAAGAGAGGCTTTCATCTGTTCATACGGCAGAATTAAGATGGGAAAAAAAAATAGGAGGATAGTTTTTAAAAGGAGAGAAAACAGAAAGACTTATAGCATTTTCTTACTTAGCATTTGCAAGTTGATTCTTTATGAGGAAAACCCTATGGAGGTCATTAACCATTTTTAATTACTTACTTATGAAGGCATATTGATTGGACTTTAAGAAGTTAGAAATATTTTAACATCAAGCCAAAATTCGCAGACTTTAGTAACCAAGCCTCAAGTTCCTCTGAATCTACTTCCTGCAGAGCTAAATAATGTTTGAGTTTTACACAAAAGTACTTACTTTATGCTTCTAAATCCTATATCACCTTATTTAGCCTATAATTCCATTAACTGGGTTCCTCTGCAATAATTAAGGGAATGAGGTACACCGTCCATTGTGGCGAATCCTGGAGGAAAATATGGAAGGGTGAAATCTCTGCCAAGTATCCCACCCCACTTACATCATTATAAAGACACCAGGTAACCTTATCCATACATGCTTTTTCTATAGCACATCATAATTTTATACATAGTTCACTTCTACGACCTTCCCCTCAAAGAACTCAACCTTCCAAAGTACATTCTTTAGTTCTTAAAGTTCCATTTTTTCATCAAAGAGTCACTCCTTGTCTAAGGGATTAAAATCTCGCCCATTACATTCCAAAAAGGCAGTGCAACCCTGGCCCTCTAAGCCAGTGTTTCTCAAACTTTAATGTACATACAAATTACTAGGGTTCTTGTTACGATGTAGATTCTGATTTAGTAGGTCCAGAGTAGGGCCCAAGATTCTGCATTTCTGAGTGATGCTCATGTTGCCGGTGTCTGGCCCACACTCTGAGTTAGCAAGGCTCTACACCCTTAACTCAAGACTAAACACAAGTGAGCCAATAGCAGCTAGACTGGAGACAATGATTACCTCTTAGGCATAGTAAAAGGCTCAACATCTTGTTTAATATTTATTCAACAAGCATTTATTCATCACCTAATGAATGTGAGGCACACAGATACAAATACAATTAAGAATTAGTACGACCTTTTTGAGTAATGTTCAAATATTAGTATGCTTAAAAACTTCCTGAATGTTTGTCAAAAATGTAAACCCCCAAGTCTCACTGCCTTAGATGGAGCTTGAGTAGGTCAGGGTTGAGGCCCATGAATCTGCATGCCAGGCAAAACTGACGGTTCACACTGAGGAATACTGCTTTAGTGGAGCAGGAAGATAATCACAAAACTAGATGATGGGTTGAATTTAACTCCATACACTCTGGAATGGGAGCTCAGAGGATGAGACCCTGACCGGGGCAGATTCACAGAGGATGTACGGAGTGTGCCTGGCAGCAGAGGGAGAAAGGAGCATGTGGGAAAGGTCGGCAGTGAGCATCAAGGCTCTCAAGTCCAGGGAAGAACGAAAGCCGGATCTCAACAGAGTGGTGAAGCAGGGAGTAGGGCGAGGGTGTACGTGGAAGACAAGTTGGAAAAACTTACTGAGGCCATACTACAGAAGACCCGTGACTCTGGACGTGATCCTTTAAGTCTTGGGAGTAAAAACAGTTGTCGAGATGCCTCCATTAGACTGCAAAGAGTCAAACATTCCAAAGACTTTCCTCTTCCACAGAAGACCCTCTTCTTTTTGAAAATCTCTTGCAAATTTCTAGCTGAGGGACATGACTAAGGTCCTCCTATGTTTTACACAGAAATTTGGTTACAAAAGAAGGTAGTTTTGGTTTATAATTTACATTTTAGTTGATCAAGTGCCAAAAATAAATACTTAGTTTCACAGTCAACAGTAGCAGAAGGGGAAAGAAAAACAACATCTTTAGAAAATGCTGAATAAACTGAAATAGACTAAAAACCAGATTTTTAAAAAATGAATATCAAATTTCTTATCTGGTGAAATCTACAGGAAAAAGAATCTAGCCATTAGAAAAATTAATGGTTTCCAAAAACACATTTAAAAAAGAATTTGTTCTTAAAATTTGTCAGTACCACAGGGAATTAAACTTTACCTAGATTAAATATAAAGTCTTCATTAGAGACAGGGATCCCATATTAAATTAAAATTTAAAAACTGAGTAATAACTAATCTATTTTAATTATTTCATTATCTCAGAAATAGTTCTTCACTCCCTCTCTGAATATTAGGATTTCTAAAGAACACTCCTTTCAAAAGCAAATATAACCTTAATACAAACAGTTTATTAGAGATTAGTAAAAGCACACTCTATATTCACTTCAAAGATGCCTTATTGGTAAGTCTTTTAAAACCTGGTTCTTTGTGAGTGTCCTGTAATTTTGTTTTTAAATGATAATTTGTCACCTCTCATTGCTTAGGATACCTCTAATTGTAACATGAAAGCCATTCAGCCATTAAATGTAACATCATTTCTGTTGTATAGCTTAAAATGAAAATTATAGCACATCACTATAACATATTATCAAATTGGAAAGTGAATGGTGAATCCCCAAGTGAAGTGATAAGGTAGTAGACACTGATGACTTGCCGTGAGTTCATTCTGGGGTTCACGTTTGTAAATTACAGTGAGGGATGAAGTTATCAGAGCTTTAATTTCATATGATTTGATATCACAGAGATAAGTAAACATTATAATGGGGTGTTCTCAAATAATCTGGAGTACTTTTGTGCATATTCTCACCATACCTGGTATTCCTCTTCTGAGACAATTTCCTTATGGCAGAAGAGGTTCCTCCTATTATTCATTATGGAAAGGCAAAGATAACTGAACAATCACACTGCTTTTGTCAGACAATTTGGTTGCAGATGACAGAAACCCAAACTAATGTAGGCAAAGTATGTATTAGCTCATATAACTAAATCTCAGAAAGGGCAGGGACCTTATTTAAATTTTGATACAAATAAAATTAGAAAAAATAAGACAAATAGGGGAATATGAACAGTGGATATTAATGATGTTTAGGATGGCTTGGGGGATTTTCTTGGTCTAATAAGGATATTATGGTTATATCTGAAAAGAACATTTAAGTATACAAATACCATAGTTAATAAACTTGGTGTTTTGTTTTGTTTATAAGGGTATAGGTTAGCAAATCTAAAACTACATTGTATATATGCTACAAATAAGCAAGTGAGTGTATATTGCAGATAATCACAGCCAGGTTTCTCACTGTCAGAGAAATCAGCTATAAATAAGGAGAGAAGGAAAGCTAGAAGTAACCTAGCAGTATCGGATTGGAATCATAGATATCAGTACAATCTCATGGATTTTAATAGATACACAAGCAGGTAGATTTTTAAATAAACATGAATGTACATACATACATGTGTTAATAAACATACATATATTTCTTACCTCTGTACACTGAGAGGACCCATAAACAATAACACACTAGCAGCCATGAGCACAACTGCCACCTAGATCTTACCAAATACAATTTTCCAATCAAAGGAAATAGAACTTCTTGGAAAAATGACTGATTCTAGGGCTGGGCAGAGAAAATACAAGAAAATCCTTGAACGACATTGACAAATGAATGGGTAACTAAAATGTATACATACATACACACACACACACACACACACACACACACACAGTGGAATATCATTCAGCCTTAAAAAAGGAAGGGAATTCTGACCCATGCAACAACACAGATACATTTAAAAATGGTAAATGTTATGAATATTTCACCACAATAAGGAAAAAATAGGCAATGGGAACTGGCACACTGAATTTGGTAAACAACTTGGCATTGTCTTGTAAATGATGAAAACATTCATCTCAAAAAATATTTATGACAGTAAATTTCCTCCTGTACTTATAACCTAGATATAGTCTTGCCTGTGTGCTTCAAAACAAAATGCGAATGTTCAAAAATAAAACAGAGTCCAGGCACGGTGGCTCACGCCTGTAATCCTAGCACTCTGGGAGGCCGAGGCAGGAGGATTGCTTGAGGTCAGAAATTCAAGATCAGCCTCAGCAAGAATGAGACCCTGTCTCTGCTAAAAAAAGAAAGAAATTAGCCAGGCAACTAAAAATAGAAGAAAAATTAGCCAGGCATGGTGGCATGTGCCTGTAGTCCCAGCTACTCAGGAGACTGAGGAAGGAGGATTGCTTGAGCCCAGGAGTTTGAGGTTGTTGTGAACTAGGCTGATGCCATGGCACTCTAGCCAAGGCAAGAGAGCAAGACTCTACCTCAAAAACAAAAAACGAAATAAAAAAATGAAATGGAAAAAATTTATACAGTCCGTATGTCTATCATCAGGGAAAAGGATAAATCAGGATTAATAAATTCTAATATAGTTATAGTACAAACACTCTACAGCAGTGAAACTTATGAGCCAAACTTATGTGCATGAATGTGGATGAATCTCAAAAATATATCGACTGAAAAAGGCAAATTACAGAAGAATGCACACAGTAACAACATACATAGAGGCCTAACACATACAACACTCAATACATTATTTGGGGATAGACACATATGGAATAACCTATAATTCAAATTAGTATAATAATAAACTGCTCAGGGTGGGAGGAAGATCAGTATAATTGGGCAGCACATAGGAAATTCAGAAAGTCTTACTCTGTTTTTTAAGCTGGGTAGTAAATATACGATACATGATTTTTCTCCTATTGCTTTATGTATCAATCACATTAGTTATTCTTTTATATAGATTACATGGCTAATAAAAAAATTATTAAAGGACAAGTTTTGAAAAAACGTTATTTTCCTTGTCATAGAAAATCCAAGTGCCATGAGACCCCACAAAAAGGCTTTTTCTTTAGTGAGTCATGAATAACATTATATAAAGCCACTTCTATTTCTCCAAATATATTTCATTCTTCCCTACCCCAGTATCCTAAATCTTCTGCAAATTCTCTGGTTCAGCAAATCTAAAACATGTATTCCATCTTTGCCCTAAGTCCTTCAGTTGAAGGGTCTCCCTTAAAAGAATATGGAAATTATTAATACTTCTACATTCAATTTCTAGGTCATTTGCCTATTATTTCATTTTAATAATGTCAGAATGCCTAACTTGGTCCTGTTAATGTTAAGGTATGATGAAGCAGTAAAGTCATAAGACAATTTTTAAACCAGAATTTTGAAATCTTCTTTGTAGAATACACAAATTGATAATTTTTGTTAGTAATCATTTTCTTTTAATAAATATAACTTGGGAATATATGATATAAATTATCTATAAATGATATGGTATAACTTCCCTCTGTAAAATGATAAAGACAATTTGCTCTACAGTCTAAAGACATCATAAAACAGGGGTTAAGGAGTGTTGATTTTCTCACCAACCACAGGCTTTTTGATCTTGTCTACATTATTTGAATCATAGGTGTTACGGGCATGGGTTCTGGAGTCAGATTGCCTTGGATTAAAACCCCAATTCTCCCATTTTCTAACTATGAGAACTTGGAAGTTTCTTAACCTCTCTGTACCTATTTTCCCACCTGCTGAGTAGACATAATAAGAGTACTTGCCTCAGTGAGTTTTTACAAGAATTAAATGAGATAAAATATGCAATGCATTTCAAATGCATTGTTTTTTAACATTTTTCTTTGAGATACTTGAGATAATTATAGATTCACATGCAGTTATAAGACAGAATACAGAGGTCATATATACCATTATCTACATATAATTTTAGTAACTCTTAGGTATTATTAATATCACCCTCATTAGAAAAACTTTACTATTTCATATATGATTTATTATGTAATATTACATATACACAATGAACTATGAAAAAGGAAATAAAAATCAATCTAGAGTCTTTTTTAAAGCTCTCAATCATTTTTCTTTATAAAGTCCTTTGTATGAAAACATTATCAGTATTTTGGAAATATGTGGAGAAGAGAAAAATCAAAAGGTGTTAAATGACTGGCTCAGTATTACAAAACAAATAAGTAATTGTTTATGCCCAGGTATCAGAACATGTAAAATATAATTTTTAGCCCTAAAGGAAATCTTTACTAGGAAACTAGTCATATTGAACAAATTAAACTGGTTAAGCTTTCTATTACAGTCATAATGACTGTAATATCAATATTAAATTAAAAAATTCAGAGAGGTGATTGCTTGATTCTATAAAGGCTTTGAATAAAGGGATATGCAATAGGTTTAAAAAAAACCCTCCTCTACTGGTCCTCTTCATTCACTAAAATCACTATCAACTCTGGTTTCAACATTCTTTGGGCTAAAATCTCAGACCAGCAATTTAGAACTTGAAGAATTACTATTACATTTTGGCTCAAGAGTTTTCACTTGTGTCACTGACAGCAGTTAGAGGGAAGATGACAAAATCTAGACACCAAGAAAGGAAGGAAGGGAAGGAGGAAGGGAGGGAAGAACAAAAAAATGAAAAAGACCCCATACAGATTCCAGGATCCCCACCCCAGAGGACAGGACAAGAATCTATATAAACTCCCCAGGCTCATTCTAATGGAATCACTCACTCCTCAGATCAGTAACTGAGAGGCAGTGATGCTAGCTAGTCCAACTCCTTAGAGATTAGGGAGAAGACGGGCAGGGGGGAGGGCTCAGGGAGACTGAGGGACCCAATCAAAACCACCCAGTTAGTTATTGGTAGACAGAGCCCTAATAAGTACCCAGGACTTTGAACCCACATCTAAAACTCTATGGCATGAGCATCCTCACATATCAAATGATTTCAAGGGCAGTTTGTTAAAAAATCTAACAAATATATCTTGAAATATACATTAGTCTAACAATTTCTTGCTAGGGCAAAGAATGTGAAGTTGCTTTAATAGCCACAGTGTCACTGCATGTTCAGGAGTAGGGTACAATGTGATGAACAGACCTTTTCCATAATTTTTCCCCCTTCTGAATAATGGAAACAACATTTGTATCTACTTAGGCGGTGTTTGCCAGTCAACCAGCAGCTTACGGATTTCTATTATCCTAAACTTTTGGCCTAAAAGAACTCGAATCAAATGTCTTTCCAGCAGGATAGTCTTTTCCCAAATATACACTACCATTCATGAACCATTTAAAGTCAACTTAAGAAGGAAGACCTTGATTGCTTTTCTAGTAGAATTTTTCTGAAATGCCATCTAATATTAAGAAATAGAAGCATTAAACAGGTCACTTTACAAGTTGATAAAACTAGATAATAACATTTTATTTTTTCTATTTTTAGAAAGGCCTGTTGTCCTCATGAGACTAAACAATATTTAATTATTATGAGTTTTAACCCGTTCAAAAAAAAGATATGTTCTGTAAATGTCTTTTAGGCCCATTTGTTCTAAAGTTCCATTTAATTCCATTGTTTCTTTGCTTATTTTCTGTTCAGAGGATCTTCCCCAGTCTGTCAGGGAGTGCTAAAGTCTCTGGCTATTATGATGCTGCTGTTTATCACTTTCTTTAGATCAAGTAGGAGTTTGCTCCAAACCACTGAATATATGTTCTTCTGATCAGCTAATGGAACATTCTCTAAGACTGATCATATCCCTATCCCACAAAACATGTCTCAAAAAATTTAAAAAAATAGAAATTATACCATGTTATTTCTCAGATCACAGTGGAATAAAATTATAAATCAATTCCAACAGAAACAACTCTACACAAAGTCATGGAAATTACCTACTGCTGAATGATTATTGGGTAAAAGACAAAATTAAGATGGAAATGAAAATATTCTTCAAATTAAATGACAAAGGGGACACAAAATCCAAATCTGTGGAATTCAGCAAAAACAATAATAAGAGGAAAATTCATAGCCATAAACACCTACATCCAAAACCGGGAAAGATCACAAACCAACAATCTAATTAATTATCTCAAGAAAATGGAAAAGGAAAAGCAAACCAATCCCGAATCCAGCAGAAGAAAAGAAATAAATAAGGTCAGAGCAGAACTAAATGAAATTGATAACAAAAGAATTATTCAGAAGACTAATGAAACAAAAAGTTGGTTCTTTGTAAAGACAAATAAAATTGAGAGGCCTCTTGCTAGACTAATCAGAAACAGAAAAGAACCCAAATAAGCTCAATCAGAAATTAAAAAGAAGATACTACAACTGATACCACAGAAATACAAAATATCATCTCTAAATATTATAAAAATCTCTGTGTACATAAACTTGAAAACATTGAGGAAATGGACAAATTCTTTGAAACACACAACCTCCCTAGGCTCAATCAGCAAGAAACAGAACTCATGAAAACACTAATATCAAGTAACAAAATTGAAACAGCAATAAAAAATCTCCCAACAAAAAAAAAGGCCCAGATGAGATGGTTTCACAGCCAAATTTTACCAGACCTACAAAGAAGAACTGGAAGCTATAATGTACAAATTATTTCATAACACAGAGAATGAAGGAATCCTCTCCAACTCGTTCTATGAAGCCAACATCACCTTCATACCAAAGCCAGAAAAGGAGACAACAACAACAAAAAGAAAACTACAGATGAATATACCTTATGAATATAAATGTAAAAACACTAAATAAAATCCTAGTAAACCAAATTCAGCTGCACATGAAAAAAATAATCCACCACGATCAAGTGGGCTTCATCCCAGAGATGCAAGCATGGTCCAACATATGCAAATCTATAAATGTGATTCACCACATAAATAGAAGAACAAAGACCACATGATTCTCTCAATAGATGCAGAAAAAGCATTTGACAAAAGTCAGCACTCTTTTATGATAAAACTGTGAACAAAATAGGCACAGATGGAATATATCTCAAAATTATGAAAGCCATATACACCAAACCCACAGCCAACATCATACTGAATGGGGAAAAATTGAAAGCATTCTTGTTTGGAACTGGAATCACACAAGGTTGCCTACTGTCAACACTTCTATTCAACATAGTGCTGGAAGTCCTAGACAGAGCAATCAGGCAAGAGAAGAAAATCAAGGGGATCCAAATAGGGAAAGGAGTCAAATTGTCACTCTTTGTTGGTGACATAATCTTATATCTAGAAAACCCCAAAGATTCTGCAAAGAGACTCCTGGATAAATAAATTCAGCAAAGTCTCAGGATATAAAATCAATGTACAGAAATCAGTAGTATTCCTATACGTCAACAAAAGTCAAGCTGAGAATCAAGTCAAAGACTCAATACCTTTCACAATAGCAATAAAGAAAATAAAATACATAGGAAGATATTTAACCAAGTAGGGAAAGACCTCTACAGGGAACTACAAAACACCGAGGAAGGAAATACAGGGTAAACAAATGGAAAACATACCATGCTCATGGATTGGTAGAATTAACATTGTTAAAATGCCTATACTACCCAAAGTGATTTACGGATTCAATGGAACGGCCATTAAAATACCAAGATCATTTTTTGCAGATCTAGAAAAAATTTTATGCTTTGTATGGAACCAGAAAGGACCCCAAATAGCCAAAAAAAAAAAAATCTTAAGCAAAAAGAACAAATTGGCAGGCATCACTTTATCAGACTTCAAGCTATACTACAAGAATACAGTAACCAAAACAGCATGGTACTGGCATAAGAACAGAGATATAGACCAATGGATCAGAACAGAGAACAGAGATATAAAACCATCCTCACATTGCCATCTGATCTTTGACAAAGCAGATAAAAACATACAATAGGCAAAAGAATCCCTATTCGATAAACGATTCTGGGAAAATTCAACAGTCACATGTAGAAGAAGATTGAAATAGGATCCACATCTCTCACCACTCACAAAAATTAATTCAAGATGGATAACAGATTTAAACAGAAGGCATAAAACTGTAAGAATTCTAGAAGAAGATGGAAGTAAAACTCAATGGAAATCATGCAGGTGGGAAGGAGGAGGAGGAGGGGATGGGTGAAATCATACCTAGTGGGTACAATGCTCATCATTTGGGTGACAGACACACTTATAACTTTGACTCAAACTGTACAAAAGTAATTCATGTAACCAAAAACTTTGTACTCCCATAATATTCTGAAATTTAAAAAAGGCAAAATAAATACAAAAAGATAAAACTTTCTAAAAATATACTTATTATTCCACAATCGCTTACATATTTATAACACTTTAAAGTTATTAATACTTTAGTTATTAGTAAGTGCTTAATCCTAAGGCACATATAAAATTCTGAGCATGCAAAAGTATAATGACCCTTAAAGTTGTAGCCTACAACTCCATAATATCCCAACCTGGAAATTTTTGTATTTTGCCTGATTTCAATTACCTTAAGATGTTTCAGTGTTGAATCCCAGAAAATTGGGACCCAATATGTATAGATATGTATTCAGTAACTGAATAACTCAAATATCACACTACCATGGAGAAGTCATCTGCTTCACTAGGCGCTAAGCAGATGGTCCACTTGTTCAACAGTAGCTGAGTTTCAAAGAGAAATGAAGGTAGCATGTATTGTGAGATATTGTAATCTGGAGATCACAGAGAGAGAAAAGAGAATAATAAAATAGAATAATAAAACATAAACATGTTAACAGCAAAACTCTTAAGACTGGTTCTTTTTATATATGTTTAACTCTGGAACCACAATAGTTGGCCTGAAACTCACAGAAAATCTGTATTAGGTAGAATTTCATTTATGTTTTCCCTCTTGGCACTTTTTCCCTCACATAAAATATTGTAGTACGTTTTGCACCACGTGGAAAATATATTATTGGGTACTCACATGATGTAAGGACAAACCTAAATGTTCTTGAATTCTTCTATCAGAACACTGTATCAAATTAAGAGGACTATCCAAGCATTTCAGAACACTCTTATAACTCTGGAAGCTGAGAGTTTTTTCCTCAGGGTAAGATTTTAGGAATAAAACATAGCAAAAGAAATGCAACAAACCTATTTGCACATTCCCTAAGTAGCTTGCCCCAAAACAACATTATTTATATTTCAACTGTGTTTCAGCTTCCTTTTATATTCAAGATGTACAATGCCAAATTAGAAAATCCTGTCACCAGAATAAGATTTCTTACAGTTTATTTGTCCTCAGTCCCCCAAAATTACTGGGAACATTTCTTTTATCACTCAATAGTTTAAGTGGATAAATTAAAGCAGTTAAGAAAAACTTTAAAAAAGATTTCCATAGAACTATGACTATCGATGTAAATCATATTTGAATACCACCAGGAAAAGACTATAGTTTCTTACCTAAAACAATATTAGAAACATAAAAGGATACACTATGCCCTTGAGGAGACATTTTAACATATAAACTTGCTCTAGGAAAATTCTATGAGCAAGCATTTTACATTAGACTTTGGAAGTAAATCCTAGAAAGAAAAATGGAAACTATCTGATGTGACTAATACATAAAGTTCTTAAAAATATTGGGAATGTTTTGGAGAATTTTATACATATAAGGTAATATAATTACATGATTTCATTATTATACAATTATATTGTTTCACTATTATAGTCATTTGATCAAATCTAAATATTTTTATATTTTATAAATACTTTTATATTTTTCCAAATCGAAATATCTTTATCTGTGTCTATATTCCAATATTAGAAGATCATTCCTGAAATCTGATAACCAAAGTGTTTAGGTGCATGATGTGTAATGTCAAAAGCAAAGTGGCATGCTACATACATTAGTTCTTCTATATGAAGGATATATAATTCTTTCATAATCACAAATTGTGTATGTCAAAAATACAAGTATACACATTAAAATCTGTTTCAATTAAAATATTGGTTTTGTACATAGTCAAACAGGTTTTTCTAGTTATGAAAGAAAATGAACTCCTCCCAGTTTGGCAACCTTGAACCTTGAGTTATATCCTCATCATTGTGGGTCTGAAGTTTTGAGCAGGGAGACACTGACCAGGAAACTAAGTCTCTCAAGGGATCTCTCAGACTGTCCCCCCTCATTCCTCCAGACTCCCACTCCAGGGTCTCTCAGTAACCCCCTCTGGGTAGAGCTTCACAATCTTCAGTATGGAATATTTTCAAAGTCAAATTAAAACCCCAAAAGATTAAACCCATAAAACCATTTAATTTTTCCCATTACTATTTTTTAAAATATTAATGTTAAGGGGTCATTACTTAGCATTTATATTGTATTCACTTGAGATTATATGATGTCTACCAGCACAAATCTCCAGGTACAGAAATTTCATACCTGGAAAAATGGATTATAATCCTGTTTAGAAAACATCGTCTAAAAGTTTGTGTGTACAAATAATTCATTCAGTCATAAAAAATAAAATCACTTACAATAATTCATAATAATTTATTAAATCATTCACCATCTATAGATACATCCAGAAACACTGCTTGGCCATTCGGACAAAAACAAAGTTTTCAAGAATGTATCAATTTATGGAAAAGAAATCCATATAAGGAATTACAATAAAAGCAAAAAGCTGTAACACAGGCTTCCTCTTCCTGAACCCTTCAATCTTAAAACGTACGCTAGTCTCACAATTTAAGCTTTTCAATGCCACAAGAACACATTTTGGTTTCGTGTAATAATGACAAAACAAATAAACTTGCAGTCCCACTCTGGCTTCATCCACGCTAGATCTCCATTTGGGCTGCTGGGCATCAGAGTACACGTGTGCAAGTGTAGGGAGAGTGTACAGAAACGCACAGAACATGCTGATGAAGTTCCATGAGACACCACCCCCCCATCCCCGACATCACAGCAGCTACCACAAATGCTCCCCTGCCCCTCCAAAATCCTGCTACTTCTAAAATTGTAAACACCTTGATTCATCTTAATTATCCCTGCGAACAAAAACAGGCAATGCAAATGACACAGGGTCACATCCATTCTCTATTATTCTAATATCCAGTGTTTTCTTCTCTGTCTACTTCTTGTAAATCTGGCACAAACTATATTGATTGGAGGCTATTTCTTGTCTTTATTCCACTGAGTATAGACAGTCATGTATTTCACTAGAGAAATATTAATGTCTATGATTACACGTTACTTGCCTTTGAGTGCATGGGTTTGTTACTTAGTATATGGTAGATGCATCTATTACCTTTCTAAAATCTGAAAAATTACAAATTCTAAAACCTGTCTGTCTTTAAGGGCCTCAAATTCCTCTTTATTTCAGATGGCTTGCTTTATTCCTTTACTAAAACTATGACAAAGATCATTACCCCAGACTTCTCTTTTCTACAATGCAAAAATCTTCACCTATCTAAGCCCACTTATTTTTTTCTCCTGTTTTTAAAGAAAAAAATGCTATAGCAAATTTTTCAAGGTCAACCTCTACCTAGGCTGGTAACCACATCCCCATGTAATTTTTTGGAGTCGTCTTCCATCAGTTATCATTGGCATTTTAACTTCTTCCTTTCCATTGTCCCTTGTTTTCTTCTCAAATCTGGATAAATTTCTTCACAGTCTCAAGTAAAAGAAATTTCACCCTTACAAATATATGTAAGCTACCCTCTCTCTTTTACTTCAAAACCACACTTAAAAAGAAAAAAAAAAGCTTAAGTTCTATCTTCTGTCTTCTTTGACTCATTCATTCACCTAATCAAAGAGCCTTGACTGAGCTATTATGCACTGAGGACTTAGAATAAAAATATGATCACCACCAAAGGACCTCGTAGTGTTGGTTGGGGGTGGGGGTGAGGGAGAAGAGGGATGGAGACAAAGGAACAAAACTGTAAACAATTACCTTACAAGGCACTTGACACGTGTTTGGCCAAATAGAAGTGCCTGCTGTCTCCAACACACTTCATAGCTTTCGAATACTCCGTTCACCTACTGTTAGCAAACCACAATGACTCACACTAAAATGATAATTGTTCCAAGTATAGAGATACCCTGTATGTTTTCTCTTCCCTAGTCTACTATCTAGTCAGTGCCTTGTACATGATAAATATTTAATAAACATCTCTTAAATGGAACTTTTTTTGCTTATTTAATAGCTTATTTTATTTCATTTTATAAATTTTATTTAATCATTATTTTATTTCATACTATATAAATTGTGGGAGAGGTATCTTCGAGCTTAGTTTTATGTAATTAATATTTCAAATGACCTTCCTATACTGCTATTCTCAAATGTCACATCCTCAGAAGAGCTTCCTTTAACTACTTTATTCAAAATGCCTCTTTCCCCCAGCCACTCACTCTTTAGTCTTCTACTCTGCTATGGTTGTGTTTATGGTCTTTGCCATGTATTATACACATGCTATAGTGTCTCTTTCCCCGCAAGAATATAGGCTCCATGAAGGGAGACACTTGACTTTCACGCTTCCTTCTTTTCACCAGTGCCTAGCGCATAAGAGGGACCCAACACGAAACATAGTGAAAATAAACCAAGTTACAGCTGCCATGCTTATCACTGACAATAAGATGCTGAGTCTTAGTGAAAGTAGGTGCACAGTTTTCAATTAATTCTACCCTTCCTGAACTATATTTGATGGTGTTGCATGCACTGTGCATTTTCTTCTCCCCCTTTTGTACCAAAACAGCTTAACCTTTTATTTAAGTGTCTCTGCTCCAAAAAACATTAAAATTGGGCAGCTCTAATAAATACTACCACATAATAACTCGCTCCAGTTCTCTGCAGTAATTAGTACTCTGGTGATGAAATGTGCCTCTAGGTTCAAAATTTTATAATGTTTTGACAGTTGGAATCTTACCAAGCATGAAATGAACCCAATAAAAAATTCTTTTTTGTTATCATTCTCCAAGCATTAGGAAAAAAAATTCTCAACATGTAACAGTAGTATTCCAGGAAAAAAAAAATAGTGACCCCCCCTCCCCCTCAGATTCATAGGGGAGGGCTTATATAGCAGCATTCAAATGAAGAGAAGATAAATGTAAATCTCTGACAACTAAAAGCCAAGAGCAAGTTCTATTTAACAGGCAAGTGCATCTCAATCACCTTGATTAGCAAAGCAAGATAATATGCATTAAAATCTTCGTGCCAGTCAAAAATCTCATAAATACCATATTTTATTTTCCATCTGTAACTATTTGATGATCATGGTATCTCTAATCACCTCAGATGGTTCTTTAGGGAGATCGTTTTTATTTGAATATAGTTTTCCTCTCAATATCCTATCCTTTCATCCCAAAGAAAATACACGTGACTCAGACAACATTTCACTAGCTTAGCAAAGATTTCAGTTGCATCAGTGGATGCCATGTGTTTTACCTGAAGTAACAAGAGCTATAATTTCAAAGTTCACTCTCACATTTATTGAAAAGTCAAAACTTCTAAAGGTTTTAAGAATCTCTACGAATCCAAACATATTCTCAATGATACCTGCATTATTTTATTCAAAATAAAAAATATTCTTATAGTGAAATGGATGATGGATTGTGGTGATAGGTGCACAACATGAAAGTACTTAATGTCACTAAACCGTATTACATTTAAAAATGGTTATGATGGTAAATTTTTTATGTATACTTTACCACAGTAAAAAGAAAAACTTTTTATCAATACCTGAACATTAATTTCCTTATATTTTATTTTGAAACATTTATGCTACATCTGAAGGAATTTTACAATTCATTTCCTAAATGTATACTCTGACACCATGTAACAGGTTCCAATGAACCTTTTTGATATTTGGCACTCATTTGTTAACTTCCTTGAATTTTAATGAACCAAGAAAACTGTTAAAGAAATTGCTAGAGATGTGTCTTACATTATGGAATCCAATTTATCAGCATAAAATACGAATTCTTTATAAATTATGCAGTAATATAGGATAAGCTACGCGGTGTGCAGTCATGAACATTCTCAGTATGTGGTGGGACATGAGGCAGAGCCCAGGAGGACCTTAGCAAATGATATTGTAACTGTACCCCTCTAAAATGAAATGCCATGCTTATAAATTGGTTATTTTTTAATGATTAAGCTAACGAGTTCTGAACTTTTAACCTATATGAGTTTTATAATTACACAGCTTGAAATCCTCATCAGAAAATCTGTCTGCTCCTGAAATTCAAATCATTTTATAATCTTGAATAATGCATGGCAACTCTACAGAAATTAAAACATTTCATAAAAGAAATTCACAACCTTTTTTGTATTTTTACAAGAGCATAAAGCAACAGAAATAAATTAGTTGTCACTTCCCCTGACTCCCCAGTCTAACCCCTCCCCTTCTCCATCTCTTTTACAAGATGCGGCTTATTTCTCTGTAGTACATAAACTGCATAATGGATACAGCTTCATGGCGCAAACACCTTTTACATGAGCCAGTGTAGAGACAGTTCAGTGGAGTTCCAAAAAAATATCATGAGGATAGAAAAACTAATTCTGTGTTTGAGCATAGAGGTTAAGAATGCTGGTTTTAGAGACAGACAGATCTGAGTTTGATTCCCAGCTTGGTCACGTACTGGTTCTGTTACAGTGGGCAAACAACTTAATTATGTTCTCCAAGCCTTAGTTTCCTCATCTGTAAAATGGGGATAACAGTTCTATTTCACTGGGTAATCATAAATATTCAATATGATAATATAAATAATGCTTTTAGCCCTGTGCCTAAACTTAATAAACTCTCAATAAAGTCAAGTAAATTCTAATTAGAATCATGGAGAGTATTCTAATTACAGCCTTGCAATTCTGCAACAATTTTCATACCTAAAAATGCTTCCTCAGTAGAAGGCATCCTCCAAACACACTTCTTTTTCATCGGCAAATAAAAGGTATTCTGTGGCATTAATAAAACGCAGGAAAACAGTAAAATTCACAACAAAATAACACTCAATGTAAGATGTATCGAAGCTTTTAAAAAGTCAGATTTGCCTTAACCTTTCATATACGTGTTTCAAGGTAGATATGTTTTTAAAACAAATTACAGCTAATAATTTACCAATGATATCTTATTAAAAAAATGGAAATTTTTCTTCCAAACACAAGAACAGAGATCATAACTAATATTATACCTATCGAGGTAAGCAACCAGCCCAGTAATTTCCACTATTATAGTCATTTACTTAGTTTTCAAGACAGAAATTCTATGCTATAGTGTTCAAAGCCATTTTTCTAAAACATCTCAAGATTTTCATACTGAAAACATATCTTGCTTTTAAATTTTAATTATAGTAACTAGTATTTATCAGAATTATAGCAAAATTTTCAAACAGAAAGCAAATGAAGGAAGCTAAAAATCCCCATTCAAACAAGAATGGAACAGACATTAAAAATCATCTTTCAAGGAATAAACACATAGCAAAATGATATAAGAAAAGCATGTTACTATACCAACTTTGTATTAAAAATTATAAATATAAATATTAATGTTTATGTTTGTATATAAATTTATATGTCCAAATTTAATAATAATTACTTCTGCTTTTTGTGATTACAAATGATTTTGGTATTCTTCTTAATATTTTACTGTATTTTAAATTTTTGGACATGTAATGGGTACTAACTTCTTTAGTAGTGCAATAGTTTTAAATAATTTGAAAACAATGGAAAAAACAGAAAGATATGGTCCCCACCACTTTTCTTAAGAAATTGTTCTGAGAATCCAGAGATGAAACCATCTGCATATGGTAATCTAATCTTTGACAAAGCTGACAAAAACATACACTGGGGAAAAGAATCTCTTTTCAATAAATGGTGCTGGGAAAACTGGATAGCTACATGCAGAAGACTGAAACGAGACCCCCACCTCTCACCCCTCACAAAAATAAATTCAAGATGGATAACAGACTTAAACCTAAGGCATGAAACCTTGAGAATTCTAAACGAAGATGTTGGGAAGACCCTTTCAGACATCGGCCTAGGTAAGGAATTCTTGAAGAAAAACCCCAAAGCAATCACCGCAGCAACAAAAATAAATAAGTGGGATCTAATCAAATTAAAAAGCTTCTGCACTGCCGAGGAAACTATCATTAGAGTGAATAGACAGCCCACAGAATGGGAAAAAATATTTGCTCTCTACACATCTGATAAAGGGCTG
>CAUYRB010005051.1:0-24903 GCA_963574695.1 Propithecus perrieri
AGAATTTGGAGATACCTCAGAGAGCTAAAAATAGAAATACCATTCGATCCAGCAATAGCACTATTAGGCATCTACCCAAAAGAGCACAAAACATTCTACGATAAAGACATCTGCACCCAAATGTTTATGGCAGCACAATTCACTGTTGCAAGAATGTGGAAACAACCCAAGTGCCCGTCAAACCATGAGTGGATTATCAAAATTTGGTATATGTTTACAATGGAATATTAATCATAAGAAACGACAGTGATCTAGCACCTCTTATACTTTGCTCGATTATACTTAAGCCCATTATCCAAAGTGGGGCACCACAAGATCAGAAGAACGGGATCCATTTGTACTCACTATCAAATTGGTATTAACTAATGAACACATAAATGCACATATAAGTATAACATCTATTGGATGTTGGGCAGGGGGGAGGTGGCGGGCGGAGGGGGGAGTAGGGAGGAGGTGACGGGTATTTGTATACACAAGGAGTGCAATGCGCAGCACCCGAAGGATGGACATATTTGAAACACGGACTTGGGGGGGGGGACCAAGGGTAACACACGTAACCTAAACATCTGTACCCCCATAATATGCTGAAATAAAAGAAAAAGAAAAAAAAAAGAAATAATGACTGAAAATTTCTGAAATTTGTCAAAAAACATAAACCAACAGATTAAAGAAGCTGAGAGAACCACCAACAGGTTTAACCCAAAGATACATCATAGCCAAACTTTTGAAAACTAAAGAGAAAGAAAATTCTTGAAAGCAACAAGAGAAACATGACACCTTACCTATAAGACAAAAACAATGCTAATTATAGTGGATTTCTCATCAAAAACTATAAAAGCCAGAAGGAAATGGCTTTTTCAAATGCTGGAAGAACTGTCAATCCATAATTTTACATCCAGCAAAAATATGTTTCAGAAAGATATAATTTAAAAGGCTCCCTAAAAGAGAAATATCTAAGCCCTAATTGTTCCACTGGAGACTTTTACCAACTGTATAAGAATTAACACCAATTCTATACAATTTCTTTCAAAAAATAGAAGAAAAGGGAATGTTTCTTGACCCACTGTATGAGGTTAGTATTACCCTGATATAATAACCAGACAAAGATAGTACAGAAAAAAAACAGACTATGATCCCTCATGAATATAGATGTAAAAATCCTTACCAAAATGATAGCAGTAGAATTTACCAATAAATGAAAAGAATTGTAAATCATGATCAAATGGGGTTTATTCCAGGGGTGTAAGGATGGATCAATATTTTAGAATGAAGCACTTTTGTCCACCATATCAACAGGATAAAGAAGAAAGATCACGTATGATACATGATTATATAAATTGATACAGAAAAGTAATGTCTTAAAATTCAACACTAACTCATGATAAAGATTCTGAGAAATGTAGGAATAGAAGGGAACTTCCTAAACTTGACAAAGAACATCTACAAAATACCTATAGCTGATATTGTACTTAACAGTAAATGGCTGAATGCTTTCCTCCTAAAATCAAGAACAAGTCAAGTATGTCTATTCTCACCACTGCTATTCAGCATAGCACTGAAAGTTTTAGCTTGTACAATAAAGCAAGAAAAACAAATTAAAGGAGCATAGATGAATAAGAAAGAAGTAAAACTTTCCCTATGCCTATGTAAGCATAATGGCCTACATGGAAAATTCCTAAGAACTTACCAAAAAAAAAAAAAAAAGTCCTAGAGATGACAAGTGAGCTCAGTGAAGTTTCAGGATACAAGAGCAACATAATACAAAAATCAGTTGTACTCTATATACTAGTAGTGAGCATGTGGAATCTAATAATTTAAATGTAATAATATTTGTATTTTTTTAAAAAATGAAACACATAAGTGTAAATCTATCAGAACATGTACAAGACATATATGATGAAAACTATAAATTGCTGATGAAAGAGATCAAAGATCTATGACAAGGCAGGACGCGGTGGCTCACGCCTGTAATCTTAGCACTCTGGGAGGCCGAGGCGGGCGGATTGTTTGAGCTCAGGAGTTCAAAACCAGCCTGAGCAAGAGCGAGACCCCGTCTCTAATAAAAATAGAAAGAAATTAATCAGACAACTAAAAATATATAGAAAAAATTAGCCGGGCATGGTGGCGCATGCCTGTAGTCCCAGCTACTCGGGAGGCTGAGGCAGAAGGATTGCTTGAGCCCAGGAGTTTGAGGTTGCTGTAAGATAGGCTGACGCCATGGCACTCTAGCCCAGGCAAAAGAGTGAGACTCTGTCTCCAAAAAAAAAAAAAAATAAATAAGTTTAATTTAAAAATGTCCCAATTTCAGAAATGGAACAATATAAAACAATCCATGACTACATTCTAGCTCATGTAAAAATATTTTATAAACTTTCTGTTATGGTTTATTATTTTTAAAATTATTTTTCCATGATTTCCATTATTTCTCTTATTGATAATTGCAAGTCTTTATATTTTATGTCCAGAAACATGTTCATAGAGTAAAAATAACCCAGTAACATATTTAATTGATTCAGGAGTCTTTTTCTTGAGCTTGGCAAATAGACCATGAAAAATCCCACTTATATTTTCATGATGTAAAGCCTAAGACTACTAACTGAATATTATATTATTATGGGAATTAAAATTTCATATATTCTCACCTAATTAAAAATTAATATTATACATAGGGTATTAAAAAATTAAAGACATTCTAAATAGTTTTATAATAGATTTCTTACTTCCTCTATCTCTGGTTAGATGGAGTCCTCTCCCTGAGGTTGATTGTGTGTCCAGAGGAAGGAATACAGTGGTTGGATTTGAGAGTTTTTTATATTATAAGCTTTGAGATCGCAGACCTGGCTAAGGTAAATTCAAAGACGAAAAACTGATTTCCTACCAACAATGTAGAGATAAAGTACAAATAGTAAGCAGGTGGACAAAACAAAAATCAAAGTCACTGATTTATTCATTCACTTATTTAGGACTATGATGTAACAATTATTGCTATAAATTCTCTATCTACAAAGTTGAAAAAAGATATGGTTCATTACAACAGGAAAGTTGAGTTGATTGGAGGTGGGAGTAATGATAAAATAAATCTTTGGACCTATGGAAGTTGAGATGTGAGTGGAATCAAGACAGGAACAGGCAGATTGTCTTGAAGTCAAGCTAGGTTTATTGATGATTTTAGTATCTTTTCCTTTCTCTTAATTTTAATCTTGCTAGCAAAAATCATGATATATGACCATTTCTCAAGATATAATTTGAAAATTATGACATGGCTCTCCCAAAACCATGGTTACTGATTCTTACTCTGGGGTAGCTGTCTCTTAATTAGACTCTCATAACACTCTCTAGGTACTTTTATCACAGCACTTATTGGTTCCATAATAACACAGGTTCTGATAATCTAAAGGTAGAGAATGGGTTTTATTTGAATTACCACTTTTAGAACAAAGAAAGTGCCTGTCCCATGGAAACTGTTTAATGAATATTCAGTGAATGAATGAATAAAAACTAGGCACCAAAATAAATAGATTTTGATATTTCTTAAAATTTATTTTGTAGGAAGATTGATTAATCAATTCCTATACTAAGAAAGGACCAACAGTCCAACTATTTCCAAAGAACATAAAATTGAGCGCTAACTAATCACAGAATTTATTTAACTACCTCATCAATGAATTTGACAAAAGTATAGAAAATGTTTATGATGTATGGGTAAGAGATACTAGAGACAACATTTATATGATATGAATACTTGAACAGCATTTGTGTTTTTTCATTTTAAGGGCAGTAGTTGTATAGAATTCAGACTGGGTATGTCTGGGCCTGATATTTCCCCCATTCAATTTTAAAATTCCTGAACATCCTTGCAACTTCCTACCATCTCTCTTATCACACAACAGTGCCACAAGGTGATACCTAAATGCATATATGTAATGACAAAGTGTACCAAACTCTTTAATTCATGCTGGGTCTCAAATCTGACTATCTCAGATATGTTATTATCAATAACCTTGAGGTGTCTATGCTTGAGTTATTGAAAGGAAGGTCTTGTCCAAAATATGATTTGGGCACTTGGAAAGTCATAATGACATCTGATCAGCAGTACATGTCTTAATTGGAAATAATAAAAGAAGCAGCATTATCACAAGTAATCAGACTTTCTTAGTTATGATACTTGAACATCATAAGGCAGATGATTTATTCGACTATTTGGAGCTTCTCCAAAAAGGCTAGAACATAAATAAAACAGAAGAGCAGTAAGACTGGGGAAATCAGAGTGCAATTTAGAAATTGTGAAGAGGTTATACTGCCCCCACCTTCAGTGCAGCTGCTGTAATGTATACGGAGCAGTTAACCTTTGACAAATAACACCACTTCTGTGAAGATACTAATACACAGAATATTTCCTAATCTTTCCAAGTTCAGCTTCAAAAGACATTTGACAGAACCAGTCTTATATTTTAATTTCTTCCATGGCCTAGAGAGAAGAATCTTGCCCTTTTTTTTTTTAACTAAATTGCTTTGTATATTGTTGCAAACTGCCTGAAGGAAAGCCAGCTCCTATTTGAACTCACAACTATTAAGGAAAGTACATTTTATTCTCCTTCCTGTTATTTCTATTAAAATTCAGAATTGATCTTTTAAATATATGTTCTTTAATTTGTGCTGTCTTTATTATATCTGTGCTGACAAAATTTTTAACAAAGATTAATAGGAAGTAGTACTATTTTCATTGATTTATATGGGTTTCTCCATTTCATTTTAGAGGCTTAAAAACAAAGCATAAAGGCAAAGAATTGAGAAATAATATTTCACTGGAAAAATAAAAGGGCAGTAGTTTTACTATAAAATGTTTGCCAAGCTAAATGTATTTTGGTTATATTGAGAACTAGGACTGCAACTAATTCTACTCCAGAATAATTAGTTTGCCTGTAATGCTAAGAGCAGCCCCTGCTGGTTACTGCTATATAATTGGGACAAGGGACATTTTAATGTAAGAAGTTAAAATATTATAACAGAAGATACTGGAAAGTTCTCTCTTTTTAAATAGCAATTGCCTCTCCTTTGACTCCGTTTCAATATGTGACCTGCCGTATTTGCTATAAATCACACGTGGATTATCAAATATTTAAATCTCAAAAGTTTTTATTCTTTGAAGGAATTGTTTTAAAAAATGCTCAACCACCCACTTGACAGAGGGTTTACCAAAATCAGGCTTCAACAAGACATAACTGTTAACAGAGGAAAACTAAGAAAGTATTATTGGGGGTACATATTTGTAGTTTGAACTAAAAGTATATCTTTATTGGATTCATAAGTTATTAGGTCATTTTTAAATGTGTAATAGAGGCATGTTCAAACAATAAAACATCATATAAGTTTCAAATTATGGCTCTGTAAATTAAAGAAGACATAGACAAAAGTGGATGTAAAATATTTTAAAACTTTATTTCTCCTTGCTCTAATCAACATTTTTGGAGATAATAGAAAAATAATAACAAAAAGAGTTAAACCAAACTGAAATCATTATATGCTTATATTTTACTTCTTCGTTGTTGAAATGTCCTCCCAAATGCATTACACTTAATTCCAGCATGGCATTTTTCTATTTAAGTCTTTTTCAAGACATTTTTAATGAGCAACTGAAATGATTTATGTGTACACAGATATGACATCTACATTTAAAAATATCAGAAATGTTTTACCTGACTCTTATGAACTAATAACTAAATGATAAGCGTTAGTATATTTGTTTAATTTGGTACTATTATTGATTCTTCATTGAATAACACTGAATTTTCTAATATTTTGCATTTTAAGTGTTTTACAAAATACGTTCTGTGGAATCACAATCCTATAAGACACAAATAAGCAAAAAGTACCTAAAGCCCTAGAAGTTTTTAAAAATGCTGTATCCTATATACTTTTAAAGACTCCAAATGAAAATTAGCATATTAAACTCTTTGATATATCCTTTATTAAAGATATGTATTTAATTTCTTCTAATCCAGTTTTCCTCACACTGTTTGGTCACATGGAACCTTATTTTCACAGCAAATTTTTCTAGATCTTGTGGAACTTGGGTTTGGGGAACACACTTTGTGTAACACAATTCTAATTCTTTAAAGATGAGTACTAAGTGCACTTTAATTGCAGCCTTTACCTAACATATCATCCTTAAGCACATCAGGAATAATCTAGGGGAAAAATGTACCACAGAAAATTGTCTTGGCCAAATCTCAGGGCTGTACCTTCTTAAACTTGACCCTGCTCAGCTCTTCTGTAGTGACTGCCAATTACTAACAACTTCAAAACACATTTTTGATGCTCTACCATGGGCTACAGGATAAAGTCTAATCATCTTTCCATTGCACATAGTTTGGCCTATACCCTGCTATCAATACTGTATAACCAATTGTATATATTCTTTTATTGTTTTTAAAAATTTCAGTCTCCATGATTTTGGTCATGTTGTACTTTCTGCCTGTAATGTACACATTCTACTTTCTTTCTTCATAAAATCTATTCAAGTAAGAACTTGTGATGGTATATCCATTTCACCATTAAACTATGAGCAACTGAGAAAAGGAACAGCAAGAAAAGCTCTCTGATATCTTCTATTTATTCTCTCCTATCTAACTTAATTTTAAAAGAAATTAACTTAATGACCATAATAGGATGCAAATTACAGTTTAACAATACTCAACTTGAGTCTCATCTATTCAAACTGTGGGTTGGGCTGACTCTAAGATACAATTGTAGGGTAGTGAGATACACACACACACACACACACACATACACACACATATATATAAATACATATATATATATAATTGGAAGAAAAACTTTTCTTTCCAGAAAATTACTCTTTCAAAAATAATGCATGATTATTTTGTACATGGTGTTCTTAATTTTAATGTTTTTCATTCATGTTTGTATTGATCAATCTTTAGAATATTTTATATATTCAACATGTTATATCAATTACATATATATAAACAGTACAAGTTTTATTTTACCTTTTCAATATACTTTTTATACATAAAGCAAATCAATATCTTTCACGATTTTTACCTTTTGGTTTATGCTTAGGAATAACTTTATCAACATTATATATTATTAATCATTACATAATAATAATTCATCATAAAAATAATAATTCTATTATTTTTGACTTTATTTTTACACAAATAATAATTTAATACATATTAGTTAGTAATCAACCACTGAGATGGGGAGGGCGATAAAAACCCAATATCCTCACTTTAAATGATAGGACCTTCTGTTAATTTACTAACAACAATTTATGGTAAAAATACTGCCACATTGAATTTACTTGGATTGAAAAGTATAACCAGATTTCAAAACAATAAATCGGATGAAATAGAGACTATTTGATTCATCGCCTCAGCAGCCTGTGTAGATAGAGTTTAGGTAATCTTATTATGTTCATTAAGTCTCACTTGTTATCATATGGTATGTAGTTTCCAAAGTAAATCTTTGAATGTACAGAATGTTTTTCATTCTTCCCCCAAAAATCAAATATTAAATTAAATTGACACTGGTTAAATTTAAATCCACAGACTAATTTCAGAGGAAGAATACGTGCTGAATTTGTTTAACCTAGACATAAGATGTTTTGAGTATTGCAATTGTTTGAATTCAGCTATTTTTTTAAATGCACATGGACAAGTTCTTCATACAGAGTCTGATAAGGATGAAAATTAAATTGTCTATATTATTTAAAAATTTGCTATGTTTTAGTCATGTTTTAGGAAAAGCTCATTGACAGTAAAAATTATAATAGTGAGATCAATTATAAAGAACAGTATTCAAAAAAATAAAATCTGACTTTTTAAAATTTAATATTCTTAACTATATTTTAACTTTATAATCAACCATCATTTGAAGGCAATTTTATTCACCTATTCATGACAAGGTGCAAAACTAAGTATTCCTAAGTAATATTAACACTAATTTCCTTCATTTCCTTGGTCAAACCTGAGTACATTAAAACTATTATAAAAACATTTTTTAAAAAATATTGTGAAAGATAAGTATAGATGTCAGTATAAAAAATTTATGCATAAACAATTTCATTATTAACAAAAATAGACTTACAAGAAAATTGCCATAAATTTCCTCAGAGTCATCAATGGCTTCAATGCGAAATTTTGCTTACACTGTTCTGCAAATCACTTTGTTGTTCAAGTAAATTAAGTAGAAGGAGGTGTTTGTTTTTACATATATTCCTAGATAAAAACAAGCACATGTTCTTAAGAAGGACCTGAAATGAAGTTTTTGAGTGTGTCCAGAGAAGAGTTACTCAAACATGGTGAGCAAGTCTGCAGAAAATGCAGAGAAGACTCAAAGGAAATAAGTTTGTCATTTAATAATTTGATAATATGACAGCTATCCTCAGACATATAAAGACCCACCATAGAAATGTAAAGTAATATACTTGATCAAGTTGTTCCAGCACACAAAGTTAAAATCAGGAACAGATAAAAGAAAGATTCTAAATGGAAATGGGGCCATTTGATTTTTATTGACAAATTATTCTTTTTTAATAGCTCAGAGGAAAAAACACACAGACGTATGGTTTCCTCACCTTCACCTTAGGAGGAAAAAAAGGAAATGATCCAAACCCAAACCATGTAATTCTAGGATTATCTAGAATAAAACTCTGGCCTTGAATCTTATTGCAATGTGCCTTTTATAGCTCAAGTATAATAGCTGAATAGGGATAGCACTGAAAAGTACGCTGACTGTTAAAATCAAAGAACCTGGGATAAAATCAGTCACTGAAAACCAGAGTAGAGATAGAGAAAAAAATACAATAATCACTGGTTTTCAGTGATTAGTTGTATATTTTTTTATTATCTATATTGATTGATCAATCTATCAATCATTTGATAGAGATAAATCAGGAGAAATAGAGTTATATTGGAATGGTAAATACCTATTTTCCCTCAAAATGCAGCTTTAACTTATTAGAACCCAAATAAGATTAATAGCTGTAAGATTAATCCTCAAATATACTTAAGGAAAGATAAATCTTTTCAAAGTCATGTGCTCTTTTGATTTCTAATGTAATTTGAAAGGCAAGGGACCATTTTATAGAACATTCATAGAATTAGAAAAGGTCATTGATCTGAATCCTTTGTCTTCTGGCAGGAAAAGCTAAAAGTAAGTACATAATAAATCATGAATACTTTCAGGAGAAAAAATAGCACGCTTTGATTAGGACAGAATAAACATATGCATTTTGTCCATAGCACAAATTCTTTTTAAGCTAAAAAATTTTACTTCTTTAAGAAAAAAGTAAGACAGCCAATTATTTTCTTTTAAAATATTTACATGAGTTTGAGTTTTTAATAGAATTTGTAAAAGGTTACATTAAAACTCAACTTGCTAGTACTGAGATTTTCATTAATTAATTTATATTAAATAATTCAGAATTTATTGAGTTTTTATTATGTTCCAAGCAATATAGGTACTAGATTTACATAGCATAAGATTAAAGAAATAGAAAATGAAAGAGAATGAAAGTCTCAGAAATGACAAATATAATATTTCTTTAAACATATAACCCAATTCTTTCCTATTTATCACCTCATACTTATTTTCATTAAATTATCAATTTTATGTTGACATGATTCTCTGCAGAAAGTAAAAATAATTTCTTTTGTCACAGGATAATTTGTTAAAAAATAGTCTATGGTTGTTCAGATGTTAGCCCCATAGTTTATGTGATATTCTTAGTTGACCTAATCCATTCTCCTATCTATGGGTAACCATACTCGATTTTAATTCTGTTAAATTTTTATTCCATTATTCTCTCTAGGATTTTATTATTTTAGGAAGTCCTAATGTTCCAGGGCTCAGCAGGGCTCAGTTCTCCATTTCTGTCTAAACCAACTAGTAAAATTGCTAGCCCTAGTCCAAGTGAATGATTGAGGTATTGGCAGTTGACTTAGAATTGTCCAATCAGAGTGAAGCTCAGAACTTGTATTCTAAAGTTAAGGGGAAAATTTGAAGAGTTTGTACATAGCTTAGATATATGTTGCCTCAGTTGCTGCTGGCAGCCATGTTATGACATCAGAGAACTTGTCCAAAAATTCTTATCTAATAGGAGGAGTTTTCTAAAACATCGAGTTGATTGAAAGTACATGGTAATTGCTAATGTTTCGTCATAATATTGTTGGCCATAGAGCTGATTTTATTTAGTTAGTATGTATCCCCTGAATCCCAGCACAGGGTTAAATTAAGGAGTTAAATAATTTCTTGGAGCAATGAATGAGGATAATGTGTGCGTGTGTTCCTAATCATATTTCTTTTTGTGTTTTAAAGCAAATTAAAAATGCTTGTGTTAAGTTCTTATTTGACCACAAAAAATAGAATAATGCTAAAACCAAGATAACACTAATGTGGTGTGATGTTCTTATAAAAAGCTAACCCATTTAAAAACGCTTATGTGAAAATCACTCTCTACTCCTCCTTTGTTTCAGGGGAGCTGAGTTGAGACAGAGTTGTGGCCTCTCTCCCCTACTGCAATATCCTTAAATAAAGACTTCCTTGCCTGTTTAAAAAAAAAAAAGAAAGGCTTATGTGAAAATCAGTTTTACAATTGTAATTAGCCATATCAGCATATAGATTTTCACATTTTTTTATTCTCATTTGGGAGTGAGTAGGTGAAATATGGTCTTACCTCTTCTATGAATTAAATGCAACATGAAAAAGGCCCTGAGTATATTTCCTTTCAAACTTTATTTTTCCATTGTGTGTATACTTCCAACATTTTTGCTCTGCATTTTCAAGTAGAGTGGTTAAAAAAAATGACTCAATTTTATCCAGGTAAAAGAAGGACAACTTTTATCTATCAAATATTTACTTACCTAAATTACAAGAATGCAGGATTTAAATCTGATTGAGATTTGGTCATCATTTAGTCCCTTCATTGTTTAGAAATACACAAAAAATAAGTATATAGGAAGTTCTACAAAACCCTTTCTTTAATAAAATACATATAACATCTATAATTTTGTATGTAGCATCTTGTTGATATATTTTTGTATGAAGGGTTTGAACATTGTCAGGAAATCTAAATAGATAAGCCTGTTACAAAGGCATTTAAATCTTCATATGTAATGAAATTGTTCACTCGATTACTATCTAGTGACTGATCCAAAAATAAAATAATAAAAATAAATGTTTTACCAAAAATGAACTACATCGCTTGTGTTGAGTGATGTCGAATCCTCATACATCATCCACCATTTACAGGTAAACGTATCTATACCTCTTTTATAGGCCTTACCCTACTATATTGAATCATGCAAAGAAAGTCATTTACCTTTCAGTGCTCTGAAGAATGAAACTTGGATATTCATTAAAAGGGAATGAGAAATACAATGCCAGTCTAGTCCACAATTCTTAACTTTTTAATTTTTTCCTTTGATTACTTTTCATTATAAAGTTATATTATTTAATCTATGATGATTAGGAAGTCATGTTATAAATAAAAAAGTTAGATAAAAGTTAGAAAAAATTTTATACTCTTATAAAAATGTAAAAATATGACTATTCTTTAGTTTGACAGGGAATATCTGGATTCTATTTATTTTTCATACAGTAAACTCAAAGTCAAATTATGGAAGTTAAATTCTACCTTTGTTACTTCCTCAACGTATCCTGTCTTTTTCCAAGTGATGACCTTAGTACCCACTTCATGTAAGAAAATACATCAACCAAACTATAATTTTACCTGCAATAAATATCAGCCAAATTTATAGGCAAGAGAATCTTTGCTTATGTTCAAAGACTTTTAGGGTTTACTGGGTTACTTTAATAAAGATTAGGCGCATAAATACTTAAAATCCAGGCACACAAAACTTTAAAGTTTGAATGTTCCATTAACTGTTTTTCATTATTATTAATACTTGATCATCAAGTTGAAATTGTGTATTTTACCTTTTCTTTACAACTTTAAAAATTGAAAATTTTTCCATGGATTTGAGCTAAGCAGCTGGAAATGGTAGATAAACAAGGTATTCCTGGTAGAGACCAAAGTGTGTTTCTGATGTTTTCTTAAATGTCTTAGCCTATAAACCGAGTCTCCACCAAAGTAATGAGATTAGGAATGTCCTACAGGGAAGATCAGGCTAAGTAGAACCAGCTAGAAAGTATTATAATAAACACCAGAGCATTTATAAAATACTATCAGAAGTAAGCCATTGGTCTTTCAAAACTTTTTGCAAGTTCAAAGGGTTTATACTTCCTTAGAGTAACCAGGATAAGATAAAGCAAGAATATCGGTAAAATAGAGATCCCATAAACGCCGAAAACAGAATAACCCTTTTTGTACATGTAGTTAATTACTTCGCTATTTAAAAAAATTCAGAATTACTAATGTAAAATAAAAATTTTCAAAGAAATGTAAAAAAACAGTCTTGGAATCTCATATGATTTATATAAGCTTTATGTTAGCAGTAACTTTGTATTTTCAGAAAGCAATATATTTTAGTTTTTCTAAAAGCCCTGGTAATTTAGTTCTCAAAGATTTTTCCATAAAAGGTAATATAGAAATATGGGTAAGATTCAAAATGTCACTGTCCTAGCAATTAACATCCATTAGTCATGAAAGTTAAAGCTTTTTATTAATGTAAATATGTTTCACTCTTCCAGGTCAGAAAATAAACCAACTAAAGATGGAATTTGGGTAAGAGAATTCAAAACAATGGTCAAGCTTTTAAAATGAAGGTCAAAGTGAACATTTCCTCAATTTATGTTCAGTTCTTTGGGCTGTGAGTTACTATTTTCTAAAGAATGAACCAGTGGTATACATCTCACATAGAATATCCAGTTCAGAACACAGTATAGGGCAACATAGCAGACAAACACTACAGATTTCTTCCAGATTTGTGATAAAAAAGGAAACAATTCACTTTGTTCCAAAATTCCTGCACTTATCAACACACTGAGTTATCATTTGAGGTTTTTACAGGACATTTTCTCCTTTTTATGTTATTGAACTTGTATAAATGTATCCTCTTTTGTATCTTTTACGATTCAAATCAATAAAGCCATATAAAACTCTAAGCAAAATGACTTTTAGTCACAGCTATATTGATTTAATGGTAAAGTTGTTCTTTAAAAATTATATTCCTTATGTTATTGCCATTGTTTGGAATGCAGTGTTGTATAGACAAAAAGATCTACAAAAATGTATTTTCGTTCATTTTGAAATGGAAGACATAAATTATATTTTCATATGCTACAAATACATAAGTACTAATTTTTTTAGAAAAAACCTAAATATTGGGATTTTATTTAGCCTCCTAAAAAGTGCATTAGTCTACAACAATAAAAATTAGAATTAGGAGAATGTTTTATTTAAACCATTATTTCAATATCTATGTCAGAGGGTTTGACAGGAAATTTCTGGATTTTGTCCATTTTTAATGCAAACATGTAATAGTATCATTTTTGAAAAAGGAAAAAAATCAAGAAATAAGTAATAAAGCAGCCTTATTTCATTTTCATATGCTACATCCACCTGGAGTGTTTGAACCATTTCCTCCCTTCACAAAAAATACCTCTCTAGAGAATTCTCTACATTTCTTCACTTTTCATTCACCCATCCATATCGTTCTCATATTTATTTCCAGCACTCCGATTCAAACTGTGTTTAGCCAGGTCATCAATGACCTCCATCTTATTATATTTAAAGATGAATTTTCTCTCTTCACCTAGCTCAGTGGTTCTCACCGGGGTAATTTTGTTTCTTCCCTTCAGGGGACAATTGGCGATGTCTGGAGGCATTTTTGAGTGTCACGACTGACGGGTGTGCTACGATTGGCAGCTAGTAAATGGAGTTTAAGAATTTAGTAAACATTGTACAGCAGTCAGGAAAGTATCCCATAACAAGATATCATTCGATCCAAAGGCTCAACACTGCTGAGCTTGAGAAGTCCTGAACTATCTCGACTTTTCAATAATATTCCACAGTTGTAAATACTTGTTTATGATCTGTACCTCCCCCAGAAAACATAAGCCTAATGAGTATCAGGCCTTATCTGTCTTGTTTTTTATTGTTTCATTATGTGTAGAAAAGTGACATCCTAGATTAGGCAAGTAATAAATGTTTGTTAAAGGCATTTCTGCATTTCTTAAGTAATACTTTTCTACATGATTATTGCTTTAGTTAGCAATCTGCTTAAATCTTGGACTGAAGGTCAAATAGATTGGTTTCACTCTCACAGGAGAGTTTACCTAACTTCCAACTCTCAGCTGTACAACTTCTGGAGAGCAGTTAAAGGGGAAGTTCTGGTCGCTTCCCCTTCCTCCCTCCCTCTGCGTGCTGGGAGATAAGAAACTCATAGATATAAGGATTTCTTGGAGACTAGAACTCCATGTAGTTAAATAAAAATAGAGCTTAAGGTGGACTGAAGTCAGATCTGCTAACATGAGTATTTTAGATTAATACAGCATTTCTCTTAAATAATTCTTTTGGGGCTGGTTAAGAATCTCATCCATCCTTTAACATTTTGAATTATTTGTTTGCTTATTGTTTGTTTCCTGTGAGGAAATGCCTTCCAAGTCTCAGAAAATAACTTCCAAATGAAATTGATGAAATCATTCTTTTGAACATGGAGAACTATCCATGGTAGAAACTGCAAAAGGAATTACCAGAAAAAGAAACACGTGAATAATGAAAAGATCAATGTAATAAGCCCTGTTCTAGATGATAAAATAATATGGATCTCCTTTTTACTACAAAATAATACAAATATAAATAATACCTGATAAAATTATTCATACATAACTTTTATCTAGAAATAGTGAATTAATTATGTTTCAAAGAGAAAGAAGCCAGTATATTGGTTTCTAATTGACAAGATATGGTTATAATTATTACATGTAAAAACATTTAATTCTTACATCAAATTTTTAAACCTGTATTAACCTCAATTCTCTGCCATACTCAATAACTGTTCAGAGCCTGCTCCTGAGAAAGGATTCATATATGCACATCTTGGGAATGCACATAAAATCAGGATGGAGTATGCCATAACGAAGAAATATTACCATTCCTTTCTGCCTCACATATTTTAGATTACCATTTACTGTCGACCATATAGAAAGGTACTTTGGTTAAACAGTAAGTTTTAAATTCTTACTGAGAACAGTAGTAAGTAGCAATGATTTTATTTTAGACTTTATCCAAAATTTTCATGGATTCAGTACACAAATTATGTCCTTCAAGTTCAAAATGAAATGGATTAAGTCAAGTCTTTAGATAATGAAGCTATAAGAGAATGTCCTCAAAAGAGGTTGTGAAATTCAGTTTATATTAAAAGATAGACTACGTTTAATTTAATTATATACTTCTATTTATCAGAATTATTTAGTGCAGATTTTCTTCCAGCAATTAAAAAAATCTGTCTACCCTTATCCACCAAAGCAAACATTCCAAAAAAAAACATTTATTGGTGAAAAAAGAAATTTTTTTTGCTGGAAAATCTGTTTTGTGTGTGAATTTGTTTCCGTGAAGAGGTCACAACATCAAACAACTTCCCTTAATACTGAATGCAGGATTCAGCATTGTCACTGTGAAAATGCCCCCAAGTCACACAAACTAGCAAAACACTAAATTTTATCCACCTAACATTCAGGGTCTACTGATATATTTGCAAGAAAATTTTATTTGCATTGTTACTTATGTCAAAAAGCTTTGGTTACTTGAGATTCTTGTTATTTATTGAAGAGGAAGAATGGCATAGATGAATTTAATCAAGAATTTATTTTACATCTTATTTTTACACTTTCACAGTGTTTAGAGCTGATCTTTGTTTATGTGGCTCTTTATGAATCAGTGTTACAATGTCTTTTCTGCACAGCCAAATGTTAGCCCCCAATAAATGGCAATTTCAGTTTTTGAGGAGTCTGGAAGGGGGAAAAGGGACAAAGCAGCACAGCTCTGCATGAATTGTTAACACCAGCAAGGTGTCTTTTGAAGAAACCACCTGAAGAAAGTTGCCAGCTGGACAATGTGAACTAGACCTGAGCCCTGTGATGGAGGCAAGGGGTGAGTGGGAGGGGGGAGATCAATTTTCTGAAATCAGTTTCACCAAAGAATCAATTTTTCCAAAGAAACAATAACCCAATTCATAAATTTGGTAGTTTTACTTCTTTAAAAGCTATGATGGTGATATGTAAGAGGATTAACCAAAAACTCTAAACACTTTTAGTCACGTGGGGAACCACACATCCCAGTTTGCCTGGTAGTATCTGAGCTTATACTCATGGTCTTTGGACAGTTATTAATAGTGTCCCCTTTCACTTCCAAACGTATCCCAATTTGGAAGATAAATTATATGACCACTCTAATTAATAATAATATTCTATTTTTGTTACTGAGGAAAAAATACTTTTTTTTAAATATTAATGTGCTTCTTCAGAAATTTGTGGAAAAAAAACCTTAAAAATTTTAAAATGTGGGTGTTACGGACTAAATGTTTCTGTCCCCCTCCAAATGTATATGCTGCAATTCTAACCCCCTAATGTGATGATATTAGGAGGTGGAGCCTTTAGATGGTAATTATCTCCTGAGAGTAGAGACCCTGTGACTAGGATGAGTGCGCTCATAAGAAGAGACAGAGGACAGATGCTCTCTCTGGTTTTCTACACATGGGGACACAATGAAAAGATGGCTATTTACAAATCATGCAGCAGCCCTCACCAGACATTCAATCTGCCAGCACCTTGATCTTGGACTTCCCAGCCTCCAGAACTACGAGAAATAAATGTATGTTTTTCAAGCCACTTAGCCTTTGGTAAATTTTTTATAGCAGCCAAACTGACTAAGACAGTGGACAAACAGAAATGAGTATAAACTGAAAAATTTCCATGTGAAATACTGATTTTTTATTTACTGATATTGGTAAATATCAGACATTCCTGTTACAGACTTTAAAACTTATTACAGCATACCTGAGTGGCTTGGACCTGTTACTTTAAACTCTTTGTACCTCTATTTGCTGAGCTGTAAAATGGTAATAAAAATAGTGTTGTGAGGATAAAATGAGTTAGTTTATGTAAACTGCACTAACATGCTTGGCATATAGGGCTATATAAGATTTAGATACAATTCTTAATAATAAATTGGTAAATATGGCAAAATTAATTAATTAATCTTGCAATGAATTAGCTTCGCGAAAAATGTCCTTTGGCAAATTTATTTTCTAATTCTTGACATACAGTATGTACAATATATTCCCAGGGATTTACACTGAGAGATGTCAGGGAAATGGTAACTGTGAACAAGCACATTTGAATTTGTACAGTTAATGTAACCCCACTTGTTGGTACACATAGGTCGTTGAGACCTTGGGAAATTTGAGTTTCTCTATTGTTCTTCTCTCTGGGCAGGCACATAGCCTGAATAACCAATATTCACAGAATATTTTTTCATGTTCAAATGGGTAATTCCTATCTGATCACCTCCAAGCCAGTGAATATCTCTCTTTTCCTCATAGCATAACCCTTCTGGGCATTTCCTCATAAATCATAATTCATAAGATAGAGTCAAATTACGCTTCTAGCTCCTTGGGAAACTTTTCCTCCCCAGTCAAGGACAGCATCATCAGTATGCTAGGAAGGGAGCAATGCAGGGCCATGAGGAAGAATACACAACTAATGTGATCTGCGACACAAAATCAGCTTAGTGCATTGGACTCATCATAAACCTCACATTTGCCAGGGCATATTAGAAAAAAAAGCAAAAAATGTTCATTGGCCATATGTACAGAAATAAAATCTGTTTGCTAAATTATGTTGCCAGTCCATTACCAGTCTGTCTTTTCTGGCCATTTTATGACAGATATGTCATGTCAGTTCTCATCATCACCCACTTAGACCACTTCCTCACTTACTAATGCCTTTTCGCCTTTCTTTCTTCTTTTCCTTCTTCCCTCCATCATCCATCAAAGAATATGTGCCTTTGTGTAGCAAGCATTATTCATGGGCCAAAAAAGTCAATAAAATGGGGTAGCTGCATTGAAGGATATTAAAAATCAATTTGAGGAGAGCAGGTCCATCAAGAGTTGATAAATTTCGTAGCCAGTTGGTCAGCTCTGGTTTCCATATCTGACATACTACACTCCCACACCTGTCTTCTCCTATCAGCAAATATTATTTTTTAAAAACTCATATCTGTTCTCTTCTAGGTAAACTTCCAGTGATTCCCCAGGAGGCTTCAGGATAAAATTCAAAGTCCTCTTCACAATATATGGAGACTTCAAAATCTGCTTCAATTTATCTTTCCATTCTCAACTTCAACCATATCAAAGTACGCACCAGTCTTCTAAGGCTTGCACATACTTTTGCCTTTCCTTCCTCCCAGTTTCCAGTAATGGTACATACTTTCCTTACAGTATTTAAAATAATGTAGTATGATTTCTGGGTGATGTCATCTTCCCTGGGATCTCAAAAATTAAGAATCGTGCCTTGCTGCATGAATGTTTGTTGCATTTCTTCATCTGTGGTGCAATATTAACACCTAGTAGGTAATCAAGAACTGTTTGTTAAACAAATTTACAAATTCTACTCAAATTCAAGCATCAGCCATATTTTATATTTTCCCTGAGGTCTTTATCTAGCCCCAGCAGCTCTTCTCAAAACAGAATCTCTGTAAACTCATAAGACATCACCCATTCTTCTCTCATAACAATTGTTCATGAAGTATTAGATAGAATTGTATGAATACTAGAAAGTGGTGTCTTGTTCAAGGTCTTTTTACTAGCTAATAGTGAGGTAAGACTGGATTCCAGAACCTTCTATCTATGCTCCTGGACTTACAAGCCTCATAAAAAGCAGAACCCAAATAGAGTTACAGAGTCACCATTCTGTCCAAGAGGAGAATTCCCCCAACCTGGTCATTCAATTCTAGGCAACATAGAGCAGTTTTTTATATTAACTAATACTGTGTTCCTTTGAGTTAGCATTGAGAAAGGGCTTGAAAAAATTATGTTGTGGGCAAAAATTAGGATTTGAGGTAGAAAAGCAGAGTAAGGTCACAATGATATGGTCATATGATTCGTAGGGGAAAAAAGTATAATAGCCTTTCAGGGGTTCTTATAATCCTATAACAGTGAAAAAGAATTTTCTGGTACCTGGTATCTTTCCCTTGGCATTTATGAATTAAGAAAAGTTTCTATTAAACTAAACACTGATAGTAATAATATATTATATTCCCAAACTAAGAAAATAAGTCAGATGCCAAGTTGTAAACCTCTCAAGACTCTACCAATGAAAGTGCCTTAGAAATACATAGGTACTCATCAGGAAAAAAGTAGTACATTTGGAAATTTGGAATGTTTAAATATAAATATGATTATTGAAAATAAGACTTAAAATACACCAAACCTTCTAATTCCTTTCATTGCTTTCTTTTTCATGGCTTACTCTTGCAATAGTCATAAAAATAGGGCTTCCATAAACCTCGGCTTCCATAGGTTTGCAAACTGATCTTGTTTTAATAAATCACAACTACTGGAGCGGTGAATTATCACAAGAGGGGAGAGAGTATTCCCACATTGTTTTCAGAATCAATTTCTAGGATAATTTTTATCACTTTATCCTAGACTTTGGCTCCATTTGAAAACAATTAGAAAACCTTGGTAATTGTTTTACTCATTTGTGTTGAAAAAGACAGTTACTCTGGTATTATAGTCAGAATCCATTTAAAGAGCTCAATCTGTTAAGTTGGAACTGAAAATGCCTCTGGATAATGGACAAAGTAATAGGCAAATCTCTGGCAGGGAATGTTGTAATTTTAGTAGATCAGAGTTGAGACAGATGACCGAGACAGATATAATCATTGAATCACTAGTGAAGTCAACATTTATTGAGAATGATAAGATGTTATGAGTACCAAAAAAGAAAGAAAAAGGAGAGACAGAGACAGAGAAAAGAAAAGAGGAAGGGGGCAGAGGAGAAGAAGAGAGACAGGAATAAAGGAAGAGAAAAAGGAAACGTATTCTCACAGTGAATACAATAGTTGTAACAATGCTACGCTATAAACCAAAATGACTTTGTAAAAAATGAAAGGGAAAATGTTGGTAAAATGCCTCTGGCACATTTTTACGAGTAAATAATGGCTTGTTGTGTAAGCATATTTTACCGTTGAATTACCATTTCTACTTTGCATTCACATTGTAGACTGCAGTCGAGGGTGACTGGACCGTAGGTTGCAGGGATGAATTTCTAGACAAAGGTTGACTATAAAACCAGTTAACTGTTTTTCCAATAATCACTGGCCTCTAGGGGGACATAATTGAAATATATGAATTTCTGGCATCGTGGTTCCCAGTGAAAACAGCTTTATAGAACTTAGGACTGAATAAAACAGACACACGGATAGTACAAGAAGACCTCGATTTAGTGATTTACTAATGTTTTAAAACAAATAAGCAAACAAGTCTGGACAAGATACAGTCTGTAATCACATCCAATATTACAAGAGTTAACTTGGGAAAAGATTGTCGAGGAAAAGAAATACACCAATGTTCAGGATATTTAATACACTTATTTCACAGTTTTTAAATTAACCATAAACCAAAGTTTTGCTTATTTTTCAAACCGTGAAATGACTCAGTCCTTGGGAACACTAATTTTGGTACAGCAATAGAACACAATTACTGCACTAGTAGGGGAAAAGAAAGAGATAGACACACACACACACACAGAATTTATATAATCCTTAAAATTGTTTTCTTTGTGGTATAGCAAAGACCTGTATGATGACATTTTATAATATATCTTAGATAGTAAGAGCACATATCTACAATAAGGCATATTTTTTAATGTCTGTCTCCAGCAGTTGTCCACTTGCCCTTCATTTTTGTCTTTCTTTCATTTTTAACTGATACATAATATTTGTGTGTATTCATGTGGTACATGTGATATTTTGATACATGCACACAATGCGTAATGATCAAAGCAGGGTGTTTAGGTTATCCATCACTTGGAATGTTTATCATTTCTTTGTGTTGGGAAAATTTCAAATCTTCTCTTCTAGCTATTTTGAAATACATAATACATTGTTGCTAACGCTAGCTATGGAACTCTAGGGCTCATTGCTTCCATCTGGCTGTATGTTTGTTTTCATTAACTGATCTCTCTTTATTCACATCCACCCTTCCCATCACACCAACCTTTCCCAGCTTCTGGTAACTATCATTATAACACATACCAGCCTCTAGTAACTATCGTCTATTCTCTACCTCCCTAAGATGAAGGTTTTTAGTTCCCACGTATGAGTGAGAACATGTGATATTTGTCTTTGTGTGCCTGGCTTATTTCATTTAACATAGTGACCTCCGGTTCCATCCATGTTGCTGCAAATGACAGGATTTCATATTTTTAATGGCTGGATAGTATTCCATGGTGTAAATATAAGGTATTTTCTTTATTTTTTATTCTCTGCACATTAGAGTCTAATATATAGTGGGGCTCAACAAATATATGTTGAATGAATAAAAACACACTCTTCAAAAGAAATTGGACAAATAAAAATGAACCAAAAGAATTTAGAGCAGTGGTAGGGCTACAGATTAGAAACTTTTCAAATAATTCTGTTTTGATGCTTCTGTCTTCCCTTGTTTTTTCCCTCATTGTGTGTCCATTATGTTCTCTTACTTAATATCATTTTAGTACTAAGTGGTGGCCTCAGGACTTGAACCCACATCTTCTTACTTCAGTAACTTTATTATTAGAGCCTAACAGTTAAAACATCATGAACGTAGAAGTACACATTCATTAGCTTTTCCTACATGAAAAATACTGGAATTGTATGTTCTTCGAGACAACGAAAATATGACATATGCAATATTCATGAAAATTAATAACTAATTTTGACATTATTTCAGGTTTTAAATTTAGACATGTGCAAAGAATATAATGACTAAGTCATTGTGGATATCAGTTCCAGTTTTACACGTGCCAATCATAATTAATTCATTTTATAATAACTCACATCTGAACACCTTTCTCTATTCCTGAATAACAAGGGCCTAAAAATTACATAAACCTCTTTTCTGTAGCTGCAAGAGTTTCTATTGCCTCTGAACTAACCAAGAATTTTTTTTTCTTCTGGAATTTGTTTGTTCATTCATTAACTCTTTTATTTGTTGGATATTTATGAAGAGCCAGTTATGCACTGTGGAATATGGCTTCTGCATATCAAACAGACATGGAAATCACTCTCAGGAAGCTTACGCAGTTGGTGGAGATGAAGGGGACCCATCCAAACATCTAAAAGGCAATCTTAGCAAAATGGTAAAATTATAAATTAGAAAAGTGAAGGCAAGGGAAGAGGGGAACCTAAGGTACAAAGAAGAATATGAAAGCTTCATAGAGGATCTATCTTTTGAACACAAATCTCAAGAATGAGAAAAAAATTGCAGTAAGCAAGTCGAGGAAGGCAAAGAGCTAACAGTATGCCTGGAAAGATCATAGCCTGATTTTTTTTTGAGAACTACTAATAATTAATCATTTCTGAAAAACGAAAGGTATGAATAATGAAATAAGACTGGATAGGCTGACAAAGGTCCACACATGCTCCAGAGGCCATGAGAGTCCACAGCGATGAATAACAGGGACACTGAAAGATCAGCCTGAAAGTAGTGTGCCGATGGATATGAAGGGGGAGACAGAGAAAGCAAAGAGCATTGAGTCTGTTCAAATTTCCTTTGAGGTAATTTACTTTAATTGACTCCGGAAAAACAGATTGATGTATTTGTATGTAATGTTCACTTTCATGGATGCCTTAAGGATGGTTTATTAGTATTTGAAGGAACCCAAGCTGGGACACACTTTCAAGAGACAGCTTTAAAAGTAATTCACATATCACCAAATCAATAGCAGATGTTTCCCTGATTAGCAATTAAAAGATATTAATAGTCATTGGAGGAGTAAGTAGTATTCCAGGTATTTAGTTTCCTAAAAAGACTGCACAGGCTCATTGCTCCTCTGTGAATACTGCAGGGGAAACTGACAAGTTCAAGAGCATACTACCTTCAGAATAGTGCCTTCTGTCTACAACTCTGTTGAGGCTTGCATTCCCCCACTTAAGGGAGAATACTGTCTCTTGATCGAGCTAGAACTTTGGTTGCTCCTAAGGCCAAAATATATTGCTGCACTTACTCAGGTGGTAGTTCTCATGAGAGTGAGTTTTTAGGAATATGTATAAAATGAAATTTTGTTTTTGCTTACTAATAAGCATCTCTGTGTATAGCAGATTTTGGTCTGGTACATGATCTCCTAACAGACCAGAGAAAGTGTTTAGAGACAAGATTTAGAACCACTTCCTAACAAAAGTCACTGGAAGCCACCAGTGTTTACCAAAACAACTTGATAATTCTTGAAATAACAAGTACTTAGATCAGTTTGCAACAGAGGCTATTCTAGAAGAACAGATGACAAAAGTCATTTGTCTCAGCAAGGACAATAGCAATGGGTCTGTAGAAGATGGAATAATTTTGAGATAGATTTATTCAATAGAATCAATAGAACTTGTTGACATATTAGAGAGAATAAAAATGAAGAAAAGTTTAGAGAATTTTGTTTCTGCCACTTCAAAAGAGGAGGAAAATTTGAAAAGAAAGTTCTTGGACATTATATTAGTTAGCTGTGGCTGCTATAATAAATCGCCACAAACTTGGTGATTTAAAAATATCAGAAATTTATTCTCTCACAGTTCTGCAGGACCGAGGTCTGAAATAAGTATTACTGGGCTGACACCAAATTGTTAGCAGAGATGTGCTCCCCCCAGAGGCTCTAGGGAAAAATCCATTCCTTGCTTCTTTCAGCTTTTGGTGGCTGCTGACATTCCTTGACTTGCAGCCAAATCACTCCAGTCTATGCCTCTGTGGTCATATGCCTTCTCTTCTGTGTCTGTCAGATCTCTTTCTGTCCCTCTTTTGTAAGGCCACTTGTGATTATATTTAGAGTTGCCAGGATAATCTCCCCATCTCAAAATCCTTAAAATAATCACATCTGCGAAGACCATTTTTCCATATAAAGTAATGTTTACAGGTTCCAGAGATCAGGATCTGATATCTTTGGGGGCATTATTCAGTCTACTACAGATGTATTTAATTTTAAGTGTCCACAAGAAATTCTAGAGAATATATCTGGTGAACAGGAGGATACTGGAGTTTGGAGGTATGAAATAGGAAGCAGGATCATCTGCTGAAAGAAGATAATGCTGGTGAAACAGGATGCCTGACGTCATAAATTTCTAAAGTAGTTGTTGGGGAGAATAGAACAGAGATCTTACTAGCTGTTAAGCAGTGTTTTGAATGGTGTAGAAGGAGAGTAACAAATATGGTAACGTCAATGATCTAAAGAGTTGTGGAAATATTTCCCAGCTGTCCTCAGATGGCTGGATATAGGAATCAATATGATAGTTGGATTAATCTAAGGTTGAGGTTTGCTGAACACATATTTGGTTGAAAAAATGAATGAGCAATGGAGTCTGGAGTACTTGAGCTACTAAAGTGTCAGATAATGAGATTTAGGCTGGATGGAGAAGCAAATGAAGTCAAGAGAATGCTAAAACACTTGAGACAAATGCTAAAAATAGGATTAATGGAAATAATTAAAAGATAAAAGTTCATGTTCATTTTAAAGTGTACCCTAACTTATTGTTGATTATAGTCACTTTGCTGTGCTATAAAATATTGTTCATTCTATCTGTCTAACTACATTTTTGTACCCATTAACCATTCCTGCTTTATCCCCTCCTCCCTGCTACCCCTTCCAACCTCTGGTAACCATCATTCTACTCTCTGTCTCCATAAGATCAATTGTTTTCAATATTCAGCTCCCACATGTGAGTGAGAACAT
>CAUYRB010005053.1:0-50319 GCA_963574695.1 Propithecus perrieri
GTGTTGAAAATACAGCTTGGACATTAGAAATGATCATCAAGTGATGAGAAATAGTAAATAAAATGACTGAATCAACTCTAGAAGCCCAGTCTGTGGCTAATAGAAATTCCATGGAAAAAAAACCCAAATATAATAAGATTAGAGGAGAAATTAAAGGAAAAAAGGAAGGAAGGAAGGAAGGAAGGAAAGGAAGAAAGGAAGAAACAAAGAGAGGGAGGGAGGGAGGATTCAGAACCAAATGATATATCTATTGAATAGTACTCTTGGATTGCTCAACAAAATGAATGAAAATACTGTACTTCAAGTAGATAACTTGACAATTATTCAGTTCTTGGCTAAGGAAAGGTAGATATAGAGCATCCTAAAGGGGTATGATTTGGTGTTAAGGAAAAATCTTTGTTGTTCATTTTTCTGTTTGCCTGCTTATCTTTCTGGTGTGCTGCTTTGTTTTAATAATGGAAGAGAATTGAGCATGTCCTAATATCAAATCAACGAATCAAGGGAGGGAGAACTCGAATGTACTCAGACAGACAGGGTATGTACCACAAATGATTATATTAACATTAGCAAAATGTCTGTCTTTTGTGTTATTTAACCATCCATATTTATTGTTACAATTATGTAGGGGGTTTTATGACTTTGTGATATAAAAAGAGAATATAATTTTCAAGATCCTAAATTAATGTTTATTTACACAGTTTTGTTTCTCCTTGTTTACTTACAAGAAACAATCCGCAAGACAAAGTCTTAAGTTATTTGCCAATTTTAAATTGCAAATAAAATATAAGTAAATATGAATAATTGGAAATTCCTATAGCTTTGATTGTATTTTGCTTGTAGAAGTTATACATACAATGTAAATATTCTACATGATTAAATATTATTTAGTAACTAATATCAGTATAGACTATTATAAACTTAATAAAACAAATATGAAACATTGTAATTAAATTAGTAATATATCTATCTTGCAGAACACTAAAAAATAAATCTGTTTAACTCAAACATGAAAATGAAGATCTATTTTGTTTCTCATAGTGACTCAGACTTGATGTTTTATTTTGTTTAACTAACTGAATAGGGCTAAAAGTGGAAACAGTTTCCATTCTTGACAATAAATCAATGAGTATCCTTCTTGAGTCATGCAAATTGATTAATACTCTAGACTGGAAATCCTGGTTAGATATTTAATCAAAAATTAATTCATTGTGAAAGATGCATTGATAATTTTAATACACTGACTTTTAGTTTAAACAAACTGTAATGCTTAAATGAAAACATAACACCTACACTGCCATATATACATTTTACTTTGTTGCTCCACTAGTTAGCCAATAAAATGACAGTTTAAGAAGGGAATAATGGAGTCTAACTCAAGATTGACATGAAAATTTGGCAATGACATACTCATATTTAACTTTTTATTTAATTCACAGGTATGCTTTCACTTTCTAAATCTTCTCACATCTTCACCTCTATTATTCGCTTGTATTTGGTGCTATTTAAACTCCCTTCAAATTATGTCTACCTTAGTGGTAATGAGTTAGCAAGAATTATTTCATTATAACTGGAGATGGAAGAGAAAAATTCAAGAGTAAATCATCACCTGCAATATCCTTATTAGTGGTACTTCATTTATATAAAAATGTGCACTTTTAATTTACTGCAACTTTCCTATTTTGATATGGAAAACAAGTTTAAGCCTAGTTTTCAAAATATGGCTTTCACAACAATTTTCTCTCTATGTCACGGGCCACATAATGAATTTTTCTCCTCTTTACAACATTGCATTTGGGTGAGAGATCAGCCATCAAGATTGGGATGACAAATTGATTGGTGACGATCAGGCAGAGTAGAGTCGTACTTTGCCCTTTTGTGACTAAATGGCCACCTCTTTACTAATATCAGGCAAATTTAGTAGTGTCGGAAAAATCAGCAAATAGGATTTGAAACAAAACCAACGAAAAAAGTGATAGATAAGAATGTGCCGTATTTACTCTGGCACCTTTGGGACAATACCTGCCTTGGCATGTTTACCCACGCTCAGTCACCATGACGTAGAGCAAGGAGTGGAATCCCTGCACCAAGTGCTAACTCAAATTCAGGTCCTGGAAGATATGACATTGAAGAGCAATAAAACTTGTGAAATCTACCATTTAGCAAGTGATATTTGGACAGAGGATATAATGTGTAATAGGTGAGAATTGGTTGTCAATCCTTAGAACCTTGGGGGAAGTTTCAGAAAAATAGAATAATAAAAAAAAGGATATTCACTATCAGTTTAGTTTTTCTCAGGTTACACTTGAGCTCTTTTTGCCAAAAAATTTAAATAAAAATTATTCTATTTTGCATGAATTGACTCACTTCTAAAACTAAACATTTATGTAGCTATTTAGCATGCAAGAAATTTTAGCATGCAATTATTTAGAATTTTTAGATAAATAATATCAAGCGATCTTCACAAATAAAGTAGAAATCTCATTTATTGTGTATACTAAAGATATATAAAAATTTAAAAAGAGTTTTACTGTGTTGTTTTATTTAATTACTTTAATTATTTTCTTTAATAATTTTCCTGAAAAATTAAGAAATTGGGTTAAGCTAGAATCATTCTAAAAATCTATTTTAATTGAGTAATTCTAATTAAGGAAAAAGTTTTCACAATACTAATATTGAAATTATTTAGCAAATCAGCTATTGATTTTATAGCTCCTTTCACAAATAACTTTATTTATAATTGATAGTTGCCTATTTATGAATATAGATTTTTATTGCACCAAATATGTAGATAATTATGAATTACAAAATTGTGTGAAATAGTATTTTATACACAAAAGTTTAATTTAGTCAAAATAATTCTTGCCTTAAGTTAACAAAATGCTTACATCAGAACTATACACCAATTGAAGAACTTAATATACAACCTATAATTTCCTTACAAACACACACACATAATCCACACACTTTCCAGTTAACCACACAATGAAAGGAAAACTAATTTGTAATCCTTTCAAACAAAGGTTAACACTGTTGGCACATTAATTTAAATCCTATAGTCAGATAGATTGATGAGTAAGTAGCTGTCTTTGTGTTGTTATAAAGGAATGCCTAAGGCTGAGTAATTTATAGGGAAAAGAAATCTATTTGGCTCACAGTTTTGTAGACTGTTCAAGAAGCATGGAATTGGCATCTGCATCTGTTGAGGGCTTCAGGTTGCTCCCACTCTTGGCCAAAGTGAAGGGCAGCCAGTGTGTGCAGAGATCACATAGCTAGTGAGAAAGCAAGAGAGAGATTGGGGATGTGCCAGGCTCTTGTTAACTACCAGGCTTCTCAGGAACTAATATGAGTGAGAACTTACCCCTCACCCTAGGGACGGCATAAATCTGTTCATGAGGGGTCCACCCCAATGACCCAAACACTCCCATTAGGCCCCACTTCCAACACCAAGGATCAAATTTCAACATGAGATTGGAAGGGACAAATATTCAAACCATAGCACTAACTGTATACATTTGGCTTTTAGGGTTTTTTTAGTTAAAAATGTATTATATTGCATATGATACTTGAAATCAGATATTTCCTCTACTATTTTGAATATTTCACAGGTTATTATGCATTATGCTACATTAAGATATGTGTGCATAATCTTATGTCAGTATATCTGATTATAAACGCATATCTTAAACATATGTATGATTTTAAACATATTGATGTCATCGATATTTTCATTCATTTTCATATTAAAAAATAAATGATGTGACTCTTGTTATTAAAGATTTATATTCATTAAAAATGAGTTTTACAGAAAAGATTCCCAGAAGACATATTTTTTAACACAGTTTTTAAAACTTTGAACATTTTGAATCTGCAAAACCTCCCTTCAAAAATATTTTGCTAATTTTTACTTTTACATATGGTGTATTAAAGTTCAAATATCCCTTCCATATTTTCAATGGCCATTTTTTGCTTTCAATTTTTATTGGAAAAGCTTTCATCATTTTTAACGAAGATTAAGGGTCTTACAATTGGAGGTAGGTTAGGACAATGAAAGAGTTCCAGTATATTTTGAATGTAGCAAGAATTTTTTGTTTTAAAAAGGTAGAGTTAAAAGGAATTTATCTTGTGTAATAGAAATGTCCAAGGCAGGGCCCAAGTGCTGCTCAAATGATACAGTCAGGAATCTGTTATGCTTTGTTTTGCTTCCTAAGTAGGATATTTCCAGTGATGACATAGGAGAATACCTAGAAGCCCCTGCTCAATATTCTTTCCATCGCTCAGCAGTTTTGTACTAATCACACCTTTGATTGCAATTTATCCCAAATCACCCACTTTCAAATCCAGTGGAGGCATCAGGATATTATCTGTTCTAACACCTCTCTCCTACCACACACAATGGCACAACCTATGTTTCAAGGATGGGATGAAGCAACCAGATTTAAGTCTATCTGTATATGTGGCTTGGGCCACATACTAATCACTCAAGCAATCACCATAGACTGAATAAAAGAGGGATGGATCCTCAATAGAAAACAGTATTCTGCTTTCTATAGCTTCATTTTTCATAAAATTGTATTTTTCACTGTACTATAAATACCACACTTGAATGTAAGCTACACACACTTATACATATATGCACGTGTGTGCTTATATATATATTTTTTTCTCTCTCAAATATGTTCTGTTCAAAAATGTCAGCAGAATGAATGAAAGAATTTATTAGTAGTAATATTTTAAAAATAGTAAGATTATTAGAGGGGAACATATATACTGACGTGGAAAATAATAGATATCTACTATCCAGACAACTCTAAAAAAATTAAAAGTGTACATTTTCATCCAAAATAATCAGTGATTCTCTATGTTCCAATCTGACCTGAAAACATACATTTCACTTCTAATGAATACCTCATATTCACATCCAAAACTCATATGGTGAAATAGATCTTTATACCAATTCATTGTTTTTAAATTGTTATAACTATTGTATTATTTAGAAAATCTTTATGAAATAAACAACCTGTGATCATTAGTTCAACATTTGTGTATTCTTTTTATCATTTAGAATAGTAATATTTAAGACCTGCTCTTAACTTTGCTTTCATTGTATGCTTTATTACCTATTTTCTTTAAATAGAATCTCCATGCCAGGAACATAGCAGACATTAAAAAAGAAACTGTTTTGGGTTCTCTAGTTACCAAAATCACAAAATACATACACTGACAAATGCTTTAAAACATAAAAAAAGGAAAAGTTTATGATTCATTTTAGGCAAATGACTAAAATAATATGCAAAATCTTGATAATGGCTAAGAATTTTTCAAAATCAAAGGGACGTTAGACCTCATAATTAGAGTTCACTCAACAAAATGTGAACAAGGTATAAAAGTATATTCACACCTACTCAAATTTATTGAGAATATAGAACAAAAAGCCTTTAAAATTCCACAGATAATACAGAGACAACTGACAAAGAAGTGACAAAGTGGCACCAAACTTCTCATCACCATAAATTAGAGGTAACAAGAAAATAGAATTTTATACACACCTATGTTAAAATTCATAAATGAAGAAAAATACAGGATTTTTTTAGGGACAGGATGACTAATAGAACTTAGTATTCATGGACCCTCAATGGAGAAACTACTTAAGTACGTACTTCTAGAAGAAAGAAGTGGCATAACAGAAACAGGAGTAGCCTGGTAATAGATAAAATGTATAGGTAATTTAACTATATTCTTTAAAAATAATAAACATTGCTTGGTTTAAATAACAAATTTAAAAAAACACAATTTCTGGAAAACCATAACAAATAAGATAGTGCAGTACTATAATAGTTACTTAAACCATTTCCAGATTTATTTTTCACTTGGTGAAAATATAGAGATATGAAATAACTTTAGATGTAGTACAAACATGTTAATATTAGGCTAAGTATGAAATGTCCAGTTTCCTTAATACTAAGTTTGACAACTGATATCTCTGACATTTCACTTTGACACTTCTTATTTTATTTTTATTGTGAAGGTACATCCTCAGTCTTGAAAAATGCACATTTTGGCCTGTGATTATCTTTCAAAATTTTTTAGAGCAATTTCTGTGAAACCACGGATGAGTAAAAAATTTGTGTTATTTTCGAATATGAGTTCCCTCGTGGAACCAATGCAGCGCAGAGAGCTCCAATTATCAATGAAATGTTTGGGAAGGATGCGGCTAATGAACTCACAGTACCTCCATGGTTTGAGAAGTTCCGTTCTGGTGATTTTAATCTTGAAAATGAGCCACGTGGGTGACCTGAGACCAAGGTGGATAATGATGAGCTGAAAGTTGTAGTGGAAGCGAATCCATCTCAACCTATGCGTAAAGTAGCAGCAAGGTTTGACGTTACTATTCCAACAATATTGGACCATTTGAAACAAATTGGCAAAATAAGGAAGCTGTATAGATAGGTACTGCATGAATTAAACGAGCATCAGCAGAGAAATCATCTCTAAGCTTGCCTTTCTTTGCTGTCACGACTTAGAGGCAAACCATTTCTAAACTGTATTGTTACGTGTGATAAGTAATGGATTCTTTTTGACAATCTCAAGCATTCGGTACAATGGTTGGATAAAGATGAAGTGCCAAAACACAGACCAAAGCCAAATATTCATCCAAAAAAGCTAATGGTATCTATTTGGTGGTCCCTTGCTTGTATTATCCACTACAGCTTCATGAAACCTGGTCAATGGATTACAGCGGATGTCCACTGCAACCAGCCGGACAAAATGATGAGGATGCTTGTGATTAAGCAACTGAGAATGGTTGATAAAGACAGGCCAATCCTCTTGCAAGACAATGCTCGACCACATGTTGCACAAACAATGCTGTTCAAACTACAGAGGCTGGACTTGGAAACTCTCTGTCATCCACCATATTCACCAGACCTTGCACCAACTGATTACCACTTCTTCCAGGCTTTGGACCACTTCTTGCAAGGAAAAATATCCAGTTCTGAACAAGCTGTGGAAAATGACTTTCACGATTTCATCACCGCTCACTCTCCAGGCTTCTTCACTGCTGGCATAAAGAAGCTACCATTAAGATGGCAACACTGTATCAATAGTTTAGGCACATACTGTGATTAATTGTACCACTTCTTGTTTGAGATATAATAAACTACACTTTTGATTTGAAATCAGATCATATTTATTGACATAATAGTTACATTGGTGAAGAAAGGAGGAGGAAATGAAAACTGATTCTCCATGTTATTTTATTTAATCTACATATATATATACATGCATACATATGTATGATGAAGACTTAACAAAATCATCTTCAAAGCATTAGGAGCTGAGAAAACTGCACTTACCCTAAACTTTAATTGAATTGTAGCCTGTGAGTTAAAAAATAATTTTTAATTTTCACTTTTATGTGTAACTATGCCCCAACATATATAGAAAGTTACCTGACATTGGCTAATAATATGTTAATTGTTGCAACCTCCTATACATGAATTTCATAACAATTTTTGAAATGCATATTATGGAAGAATAAGATATGTTTATAGAAGGATATGAAAAATATAAAGCAATATGAGAAACAGATGTGAGATTATACATATAATTATTTGATTTTACATTCATTTGCCTTTCCAAAGTTTTTGTATATTACACTTTTAAAACGATGTATTCAGTCATTTTGAAAGGGTCGTTTTTTTTCAGTTAGTTATGGACAGGTGTCTTCATTACTACAAAATCCATGAGTTGAGTAACGATTAAGACAACAGCTGCATTTGAGACATGATGGGCAAGACATAGCAGTACTTATTTTCCAAATAATTTGTCTCAGGAAAATGTCTATTGAGAACAATGCATGGGATAAATTATACCCTTTGAACTACCACACCTATATCCAATTTTCATAAGCGTATTCTTAAAAAAAATCTATCTGTTGTCTTGCTAAGGTGTGTTAAATTATATTTTAAACCTATATGGATATGCTAGATTGGCATTTAGAGGAAAAGTTCTATTCCTACCACCATTCTATTTTATATATTCTTGATAATAAATTTACCATTAAATGATATTACAAAAATAAAGTTCAAGGAAAAAGACAGCACTCTTAATGTTGCACTTTTTGATTTAAAAAGTTTGCACATTTTAAGCATGTGTGCTGTTTTCTCTTCAAGTATTTAACATTACCAGAAAATGAGCCTGCAAGTGGACAGAAGCTTTAAAGTCACAGATACTTTCTTAACATTCCTCCTTATTCTTAAGGAGCGTTTGTGGTGTCTTTGCAATCTGTATGTTTGCATCAAACAATTAAAAAGCCAATATTATTTTGTAAACTGTTGCTTATGCTACATGATATTATAAAATACCACAGAGTTCATGACACCTTTCTAGAAATTGAGTCCTTCGTTTATGAGTCCTTTATCAGCGCTGTATTACAATGGAAGACTAAGTGTTCGGGTTGAAGTATGGTAAGTCCCAAAGTTTTCAAATTCTTGAGGAGACAACCCAGTGGGGAGTCTTTAGGCAGGGCTGAATGAATGTCGCCCACGACAATAACTAGGAGAAAGAAAGGGAAGGACTTCTCAGTAATGGTCATATGTTGAAGGAAGAGAGTCCAAGAGGGGCGACCCCAACTAAGATGACTTTCAGAGATCTGATCAGACATCAGATGTCCCTGAGTTCTGACCCAGAACGGACTCCAAAGATTTCCCTCAGACTCAGGTATCCCTGAGTCCGAGAGAAGACTGAGAGAGGTGGTTATGTCCTCCCTGCTCACCTCCTGAAAGAGTGATAGACCCAACACTGGCCATCTCCAGAGCCCAAGAGACTCACTGAGTTCCAAATGGTGTTGAGAGCACCGAGAAGGATGTCCTGGGAGCCATGAAGCAGAGGAAGAATCAGTCCCAGACAGAGGTAGAAATGTGAACTTTTTCTTTTGTATTAGCTAATTATCCATTACATGATTGCATATATTTTAATTCCTCTAATTGCGTTGTAGTCTTCCTAAGGTCAAGAATCATATCCTATACTTTTTGGTATCACTGTATTTGTGGGCACCCACCCTCCTCTTGATATTTTATTTTGTGATCTAGTTCATGGAACAATAATCAGTGAAAATTACTGGAATGTTAAACATTTTCTGAGATAATTAATGGCCATTTTCTGTGTTACAGATCATACTATCAAAAATACATTCTGCTGACTTTCACTGACATTAGGAAAATGAGAGTTGTTTTCTCTACAAAGAAAGATGCTTTTCTCCCTCCCAACTTTTCAGGCTTCTCAACCGTGATGGCACAGACAATTTCCAATGAAAGATTAAAGTGGACTTTGAAAAACAACTGTGGCATGCTGGCCGAGGCAGTAACTCAGGTCATCTCTATTAAACTTCATATTTTATTGCCCTGAAAATAATCTGGAGCCAAAGAAACAATTTCTCCTGTCTGTGTATTTGAATAGCTGGAGACACAGGTACCAGCCAACAACTTAATTATGGATTTTAAAAATTGGCATTAATCTTTTCTTTCCTGTATATATTCTCTTGTAATGCCACAAGTCACAGTAAATTGTTCATTAAACTTCAAGCAATGCTACGTAATGCTTGCTACCATTTATAGGCAATGCTCTCCAAAGAACAATTAGGGGGAGTATTATGACACAGAACAATGGAGACAATTATTTCTGAAGTTTATTAATGCTAATTAGCATATGGCATCTAAGACAGCTGCTGATACTTCATTGCTAAATACTGAGGGACTAATTAGTGCTTGATGTTAATTAGCTTCTTCTGCATATGTATTGTCCTTAGATGCATATGCACTGTCACCATTGGGCTATTAAAAATCTGGCCCTGCACTCTGTGAGAACATGATGTGGCATTTAGGAGTTCTTTTGGAGTGCATGGCATTCTTTTCTAATATATATATGTTATAAAATATATATATTTTTATATATAATATATATATCCATACTTACTAGATTCCATAGAAGCTTTAATAATCCACTCTTTATTTAAAACCTACTAATAAATCATAAATTTTTAAGTGCTGAAGTGAAAAGATCCCTTTAATTTATCTTATAATTTTTCATGTTCTCTCATATAGACATGACTTCAAATGCTAAAGATCACTGGTATAAAAATATTTTTGTTTTATTTGATAATCAAACTTATTTTGCTTTTGTCTATCAATTTACACTGAATCTTTTATACATTATTAAACAAATAGGTCAAATGTGTACACTTCACCTATTAACAAATTCAGTACCTTTTTTGGTTCCTGTCTCTTTTCTTCCTTTAACTACAACAAAATACATTTTCTTTTTTTTTAAAAATCTAAGCTAAGAGTTTGTCATAAAAGCTCATCTTTTGAAGACATCAAATAAAGTTTAAGCCAGTGATTGAGGCAGAGTTTTCACAACGATCTTAAAAAAAACCTGTTCAATGGCACTTGCCTTTCTGCTGGTTTGGACGGTGGGTGACTAACATCAATTATCTCATCAGATTACTGTGACAATCGCTACAATTTGTACACATGCCGGATAACTTCTTTCAACAGAAATTTCTCTGTGATTAGTCGACAAACTTAAAAATTCAGTTTATAGTATGAATCTCTGTGAAGAGATTCACACCACAAATACATGTCATGGTCTAAAATTCTAAAGATAATCTCTGGTTTTAATTATACACACAGCTTGTTTTTATGATAGTTTATACATACATTTTGAATAGTTAGTAAGAATATTTAGAGTTAATAATAATTGTCAAAACATTTTTCCATTATATCATAGCTTGTATATTATATCATTCACATTTTAAAATACCGATTATAGAACAAAATTAATTATAAATCAAAATCTTATTTAAATGACTTCCAAAGTTGAGATCAAGTAAATCTCATTTAATTCTAGTGTACAGGAATTTTTTTGGAGAGACAGGTCCAGTGTATAGAGGAGAGATTACCACTTGATTTCCCTTTAGAATCTCGGGGTTTAGGAAATAAGGAGTATGTCCATAACATAAGTGTGTCTTTTTATTCTTTCCCCTCTTCCTTCTCCTCATTCAACTTATTCTTCATCTTCTTCACATTTTTTTACATTCCTTCCAGAGAGTGAAGAAAAGTTTTCATCAAGTGAGAGTTCAGGTGGTGAAAAGCAAGAAATTTATAACTTAAAAAATCAATTACTGTTTAAGAACTCTGAATATTGAAATACTAAAATGCATAAATATAATCAACATAGCATACTGAAAACCATGCCAAACTTGACACCTAGTCTATTTGTGGCATTGGGCTTCAAAGTCTCAGATTCCTTCTCTATAAAATGAGGATTTTTTTTCCGCTCACATAACAGAATATTTAAGAGTATGTTCTCTGACTGCTTTGCTTTAAGGGGCTCTTGCTTCAAGGAGCTCTGTGACCTTAGGGACTTATGTAATGGCACAGTGTCTCACCTTTTTCATGTATAAAATTCTAGTAATAATTTTGCTGGCCTGTCTTATATCAGAGTACAGAAAACGAAGGCTGGGGTAAGTATTAAGGGCAAATACTTTACTTATATGTACAATATTAATAATTTACCTATAACTCAGGCAATACTTTTCCCAATGTTGAGGGGTTTCTTTTCTTCCTCTTTCAACATTATAGTAAGTCAATGATCTCAAAGTTGGATTTAGGAAAAGACATTGTACTGAGGTTATTTGCAGACTCAGTACTGTTCAATTAATTTCATTAGACTTAAATTAGCTTTATCACTCTGTGTATCATTTGAGGTGGGGGAATAGTAAATGTTATCTGAAAATATTCCACTGCACTATAGTTCATATGCAGATATAAACAAAGAAAATGACTACACCTGACCCAATTGGCTGATTTTTGAATAATTCTCAGCTGAGTCCTTTTGCTTTCTACATACTTTCTATTTATAATTCTCCGTCCCTTTGAGGTGTAAATCATTTGCCAGTCTCTAGTCAGTTTTACAACCCAGGATTGTCTTCTCAAGTACCTGGGAACCATCCCTTTCAAATATAATCATTAAGGATAATAGAGCTCCTATCTCGCAGGTCTCTGTGGGAGGGTAGGAGTCCAACTCACTATTCATCGCCAACTGCCAAACGCAGGTGGTCTAATTACGTTGGCCAACCTCCTCCATGTCCGCCCCCTCTCTTCTGGGACTTTTCGCTAGCCAATCCCTGTGCTTAAAAGCTCTCCTGCCTTTTGATTTGATGGAATTGAGTTCAATCTCTCTACTCTATTGCAGTCATCCTGGGTAAAGTCTTCCTTGCCTGTTTAACTTTGTCCATTTTAACTTTTTGTTGCCATCTGACACCCTTATAATAATGATCTTGAAATGTTGATGAACAGCATTATTGGAAACATCTAGAGAGTATTTTTTCTTTCAAAAGGTTTTACTAATATATCAAAAAATGTATAACTGAGGTCTATACATTAAATATCTTTAACTTTGTCAAAAATAGAACTAAAAGATGAAAGGTTCCACATTCAATATGAGTGTAAGGAACTACTATGCTGTACCCAATATGACTTAGATAATAGTGGTTTTATAAGACTGCTGCCTCCAGTGAAATGAGTTTTGACATTTAATTATGAAAGATTCATGCCTTTAAAAGTGATTAAAAATTTAAATCCAAAATTTTATTTTGATTTATTCACCTGCCTTTACTTTGTTGGGAAAAAGATGGGTGATTTATTTTGCATTCAGTTGATATTTCTTGTGCCACATAGTCACATTCAGTTACATAGCTCCTCCCTAAAATCTGTTCTAACCTTTGTACAGAGCTATTATCCTTCTGACGATTCCCAAAGGTTATAGCAATTAGAACATAGTATGTCTCTGCAACTGGAATTCAAAAGGTCTGTTTTAATCATTATATTTTACCATAGATCAATAGCCCCCATTAAAATGATGCTTTCTTTTCTTTCTACTGACCCTGCTTTGACTACCCTCGCAGTGAGTTCCTAATCAGATATAGCTGAAAACTTATCTAATTATTTTCTTCTACTGAAATGTCTAATTTAGCTGGGGGAAAAACAAAGAAGCTCATACATTTTTTTAAGAGAAGAATTTGGCCTTTTATTCAAGAATTTGGCTTGAATAAAAGTAGATTAATGATTTTAATGAAGCAGCATGCCCAGAATTGGTATGAGCAGAAGCAATGGCAAGTAAGAACTCTCAGGTTGTTAGGACTTGTACCCACAGGCATAGAGGTGGTGACCAGGGCTTTTAAATGGCTACAACAGGTGTCAACTCTACTACTCTATTGCCACTTAGGCTTTCATTCCGTGTCCTTTCTCCACACAGAAATATATCTTTATAGCTGTATTATAAAGGCAGATAAAATCTGCTCATGATTGTGGAGAGGAAGTCATTGATACCTTCGTGAAGACTTCTAAGGCAATCACTGGGTATTAATTCCAAACTAGTCCACCTTTATAACCATTAAATAATATATACTTGTTTTCATTGCAACTCCTTAAGGAGAATCAGTTCAACAAAACTGCAGATGAAACAAGTAAAGAGAGGCAGGAGAAGGTGGATACAAATAGATACACTGACATATATATTTGTTTATACTACTACCATCACCAGAAGCTGAGAAGATGCTGGTGCCATGCTTCTTGCACCATCCACAGAACCAGGAGCCAAATAAACCTCCTTTCTTTATAAATTACCCAGCTGCAAGTATTCCTCTATGACAACACTAAGTGGACTAAGACATTATTAATTAGTTATTTGCAGTGTGAATTTTAGTTCTTATATTAGCACAACTAAAAGACAATATTTAAGAATGGAGTTTGTGGAATTGGTAATGAAAAAATCCCTCGACATCTACTTTCAAGTAGATTATAATAGCTTATGCCAGACTACTGATCTCCCCAAGTACCATTTGGAAATTGAGATACAATTGAAAGATAATCCATTTAAGGCACCAGAGAGTTGAGGTAGCAATAAAGAGTAGATTGCCTAAAATTCTGAAGAGAAAAGGACTTCAGAGATGTTTGCTAATTATAGCTATTGCAATCTCTGGGAATATTTACTATGTTTGAATTCAGGCTGAAAATTCAGACTTGCTTGGACAGATGATCACTATTGGGGAATGGGGAAGCTAGAAGAGTTCTTGGTGCTGTCTAAAGGTTGTGCTAAAAACAAAACAAAAAATTCATGGTATAAAGGTACTTGAAACGCACGAAATTTTCCCCTCAAGACATCTGTGCAATTAGGAAGCTGTGCCCGGTAGGGGAATAAAATCTTAAGCCAGAATTCTCTAAGAAGTAGAGCAGAGTTTTCTGCTATCTCACAGTGCTGAGAAAAGAGAGATTAGAATTTAGGATTAAGGAGAAGGGCCATGGTGAATAAATCTGGTTATTTACGAAAGCACAACAAGTGCAGCCCAGAAATAGTGCAGTTCTCCACCTTCCCAAAAGTTCAGCTCTGTCAAACTCAGCTCAGTCATTGTTTTGATGAAAGTGTTCAACTCTATTCTATTTGACTAGCAAAAGAAAGGGTGATCCTTTTTAAAGAAGTTTAATATCATCTATATCCTCTACAACTTTTTATGTATCATATCTGACATTCAGTGGAAAGTAAGAAGAATGCCAAGAAATAGGATCATATGATCAAAAAAACAAGAAGAAAGAAAAAAAGCCAAAAATCGAAATTGTTCCTAAAGCATTTAAGCTAATGGAATAAGCAGAAAATGACTTTAAATTTGTTGAATGAAAAAGACAAAAAATTTAAAAGTGCATGGGAAAACTATAAACTATTAAAAAGAAAGACATAAAGTTTAAGATTGAAAATGCAATGACTGAAATTAAGTTTAACTTCAGAATGATGCAGCAGAAGACAGGATTAGTGAGCTTAAATACAGATAAATAGAAAATACACAAACTGGATAATTGAGAAGAAGAAAAAAATGGAAAATATAGAAAAACACTGTTAGAGGCATATGAGACAATGTGAAAAGTATTAATATGTGTGGAGATAAAAATGTATGGAAAGAGTAAATAGGACAGCATCAATATTTGAAGAAAATCATGGTCAAGAAGCTTTAAAAACCTATGAAAAATTTCAACTCATGCATCCAAGAACTTCTGCAAACCTCAGTGAGTATCAGTATTGAGATAATCACACCTAGAAACATCTTCCTAAAACCCTTGGAAACTTAGACAATGGCAAAATGTTTAGAGATGCCAGATAATAAGATCTAATTTATTCGAAGTATCAACATAGGAGTAAGGCTGAGAACACAAAAGAAACAATGGAAGTCAGAAGAGAATTGAATAACGTCTTTTAACTGCTCAATGAAGATAATTGCCAACCTAGACTTCCACAACATGTCCTGAAAATATCTTGAGAATATTATTCAAAATAAAAGCTAAATATAGATGCTCCCATCCAGTTCCGGACAAGATGGAGTGGACACATTTCTCTCCTTATTCCTCCTACTAAGTACATCTAAGAATCCTGGATACTATGTAAAACAGACAGACAGACATGAGAATATTCTGAAAGATAAAGAGAAGGGAGACTGAGTGAGGAGAGTAAGTTCCTTGAGTTTTCTTTTGCTTTATACACATCAGACTAGATGCTGGAAAAGCTGATAACCTGGACATGCCAAAAGACACAGACAAAAAAAAAAAAAAAAAAAATCACCAAGGAAACCCTGCTCTCTTTAGGCAAAAGGCCAGAAACGAAGAGCTTAGAAATACAGAAAACTTTTAATAGCCTTACCACTCCAATAAAACACTATGAAAAAACAAAAACAACAAGCAAACAACAGCCCTTCAGCAAAAGCTGAGTGGGAACTTAGATTTTCACCCTCACAGATTGTAATGAGACAACCCCCAGCCCTCATGACCAACTTGCTGAATTAGCAGAGATCATGTGCAGAGCCTGGACTTCTGTAATTATAATGAGCTTCCCATTGCTCTCCCTGCTTGGATAGGGTCCGAGGAGGCTCAGTTGCAGAGTCAGAATTTTTACCATCTCCCAGTGGTAACAAGGCCCTCTTCCCTGTACTGTCAGCGCAGGTTACTCAGGAAGAGTAGTAAGGTGCGCCACCCTCTCTCAGACAGAATGGTATCAAAAAGCCTAGTGAGGAGCCTGAACTCTCACCATTGTCCAGCAATGACAAAAACTTCCCATTCCTGCAAAATTGAAATTTTTGCTGTTCAAAAGACAATGTGATGAAAATGAAAAGACACCGATAGACTGGGAGAACAAATTTTCAAGATCTATATCTAATTATGGACTTGTGTTCAGAATATATAAAGAACGCTCACAGTGCAATAAGAAAACTAATAAATAAAAGAAAAAACAATTTGAAAGAACACATCACCAATGACAAGATATGAGTAGCAAGTAAGCACATGAAAATGTGCTCAACATCATTAGTCATTTAGTCATTAAAGGAATGAAAGTTAAAACTGAGATACCACTACACATCTATTAGAGTGGTCAACTAATAAAACCTTGCATTATCAAGTGCTAGCATTCAAAATTTCATACATTGTTTTGCGGGATGAAAAATGGTACAGTCAATTTAGAAAACAGTTTGGTAGTTTCTTTCTTAGGTAAACCAATAACAACAAAAAAAGCCATATGACTCAGCAATAGCGCACCTGGGTATTTACCCAAGAGAAATGCTAACATATGTCTACCACAACCTGTGTATAAATATTTATAGTACCCTTACTTATAGTAGCTAAAAACTAAAAACAACACATACATAATTAGTGAATAGATAAACATACTGCGGTACACGTGTAAAATGTAATACTACTCAGTAATCAATGAAAATGAGCTACCGGTAAATGCAAAAACATAGAGGTGTTTTTAAAAGCATCATACTAAGGGAAAGGAGTGAGACAGGCTTGTCTATGATCCCCATCACATGACGTTCTGTGAAGACAAAACTACACAGGCTGAAATCAGGTCAGTTTTTGCCCAGAGTGAGAAAGGGGATGGGAGGAAGATAGAGATTGAGTACAAAGGACACAAGAATACTTTTTGGAGAAATAGAAATATTCTATATTTTGATTGTGGTGACAGTTATGTAAAAATATGTATATGTTTACCAAAACATATAGACTGTACAACAAAAAATGAATATTTATACTGTATGGAAATTATATGTCAATAAATGTGTCATGAAAAATAGAAATGCATACATTAGTAGATTTGAGAGTTTTATGTTTTATTTTTTTTTAATCGAAGTCTTTTAAAAATGTCTTGAGCGGAACACTAACATAAAACAAGTATAATCACGTTGTTCTGAATGCAGTGGGGCAGGAAATCTAGGTTAATGGGCAAATTATTGGCCCTGCATACAATATGTGACAATTTATTTTGATTCAATAAGAGTATGTTCTGTGTGATTTTGCTGAAGTGAAATTCACACTACTTTATTACTCCAGTAAGATCAGCTGTAGGTTAATAGGTTTAATCAAGAACATTTTCCAATCATTTTGGTACAATTCAGAATCTAAAATTGCCTTTAAATTTTGTCATGAGAGGCCAAAATGTTTTTATATTTGTGAACATTAGTTATTTATAATGCATTCTCTAGAATAATCTCAATGTTTAGTCCATCTATTTTTGACCTCCCTGAATTGCACTATGTTCTTGAAAACATAGGTATACAATCACATACATGTGCAATCTCTCTTTCTTCCTTTCTCACACAGACACACATATACATAGTGTAAGAAGAGTATTTTAAACTGTGATATGAAACAAAATCTTATCTTCTATAGCTGAGATTAGGTACATATATTTTCAGTAAATTATAAAATGTTTATTTACTCTAGTTTAAACTTTATCATTGCCATGGCATTAGATTAAGATATATCTAATGATAATTCTGTCATTTTCATTTTAAATACCAAGAAATATTATTTTTGTCAATTTTGTTTTTTAAAATATCTTTACTTAATATAATTTAGTATACTTATATTTGTTTATTACATTTGTCATACTGATATTTGCTTTTAAAATAGTTCTGATAAACGTATGTGAAATATATTTCATACCAATTAGGAAGTTTATAATAATAGTATCATATGCCACAAAGTGAGGGGAGAAATAGAACCAGCCAATGGTAAATAGAAAGGAAATGGAACTGGGAGAGTTTTTTTTTTAATATGTAAGAATGGAATAATTTCATGTATAATGCTTCAGAATTTTTCTAAGATTTTCTCCACCATTTGAATGTATTAACTAAACCTGTCAACGCCCTCATGTTTCCCTGGGAATAGAGCCTCCTTCTGGAACTTATTTGTGTTGCCAAGAGGGTAGTGATGCTGCCGTTTGCAGTCTTGAGCGGAATTGATCAATGTGGATTTTCACCCCAGCTGGCGTGTTCCACGGCAATGAAATACTGAGCTATGTTTTACCTGCCAGTTGTGCTATCTACTCATTAGGACTAGCTTGTTTATATTTTAATTATATTTTTCTTTGTGGTTTTCAAATTTTTATAGGAGCACAATTTTTCAAGTCCACCTACCTACAGAAAAGAACACTAATTATAATTGCAGACTTAATGGCTTGTCACAAAGGGGACATATCCATGTGACCAGCACTGGGGTCCAAAATCAAGACATCATCAGCACCCTGGTGCTTTTCCGTAGGTCCTGTTCCAGCTACTATCCCACAAAGGCAACCACCATTCACATTTGCAACACCGTGGAACAGGGGGGCCTGCCTTTTAAACTCGACAAAAATGAACTTATACCACATGTGCTCTCTTATGGCCATCCTCTTTCACTCTATTTTATTTCTGAATTTTATTCGTACAGTTACATGGTTGCACAGTATCCCATGGTATAAATCTAGGATAATTATTTTTATGTATTCTACAGTTTATATATGTTTGAGCTTTTTTCCCACTGATGTGTTCTCACAAATGCTGCTGCTGTATACAATCTAGTGAAATCCTCTGATAAAATATATGTGCCTTTCCACTGGGCGCATGCATGAAGTTAAATTGCTGGGTGGTAGAACGTTCCTATCATCAGCTATGACAGACCCTGCCCAGTGGGTTTGTAAAGTGCTCACACCTGCATGCAATTCAGTCCATGCCTAAAGATCTGAGAATCAGGAGCGCTGATGTCCAAGGGCAGGAGAAGATGGATGTCCCACTCGAGAAGAGCGAAAGAAAATTTATCCTTCCTCTGCCTTTTGTTTTAGCTAGGCCCTCAACAAATTGGATGAGGTCCACCTACATTGGTGAGGGTGAATCTTCTTTACTCAGTTCACTGATTCAAATGCTACTTTCTTTGGGAAAAAACCCCACAAACACCCCAGGAATAATGTTACCAGTTCTCTGGGCATCTCTTACACCTGTCAAGGGACACATAAAATTCACCATCACACTCAGCATGGCATTTCTTCCATCTCCATTCTCTCCTCAGTCTCTGAAAGTCAGAAGATCTCTCTCGACCTTGCTGCTTGCCCCAACCTTGTGAAGCCTCTACCATCCGCACAGTGAAGGCTCCTGCACCTGGGATACGGAGGAGGAGGGCTGCTCCCAGCCTTTCAGGGACTGGTGGGTTGTGCAGACTCGGACTTTGAATGGGGGCTCCTCCGACTCTAATCTCTCATGTCAAACTATACATGCCTATTGCAAATTTATTAAAATTTAGGTTAGATGATTAGCCTTGCCCTTCTCTTTTGAAGTGTTTTTCTCACTCCCATCATTTCAGCAGAAACAGAAAGCAGTTTTGAAGCTCTTCTTTCCTAGCAAAACCTTGATGCTTCCTGGAATTTAGTTTTTTGGTTTTTTTTTTCCTTTTTATCTTCAACTCTATGATAGGTAGAAAAAAAAGTGTGATTTTATAACTCATTCATCTTATCTTTGTTTTAGGTTGGGCATGATGACCTCTTGTGATTTCTATGTCTTAACTGAAAGCAAAGGGCTGTTTTTTGTTGTTAAAATCAAAATCTGAAAGGTGCAAGGTTTTCAGCATCTAGCAATCTTTTATTGTAATCCATAATTTTAAATAGACACATACAGCAAAATTGTCAAGACATTTCCATTTTATAACTCTATTCCCATTCTTAAATATCTCTGCATTGAATGAAAAACACTTTTAGCATTCTTATTTCATAAGAGAGTCAATTACTTGTGGTAGAGTCCAGTTATTATTTCTTCCGTTTTATACTGTGGTTCATCACCTGTGCCTGCCAGCACGTTTCTGAAATTGTGAAATAATAGGCTATGCAGTGTGGAAACTTTGAGATAGCTGCAGGTGTTTGCTATAGTTTCATGAGTCTTCATTTGAAACTGAAATAGTCAGCATTCTCCTTAAATTCTTGTTTGTGTGCCCATGAACTACTAAAATTATACAGTTAAAAAAGCCACAGTAGGAGCATTTAAATAGTTAAATCTAACCTGAGCTCTAGATAAATAAACACTTACTTTATTTCAATGAACAGCCAGTACACTGAAAATAATTAGACGGAGTCAATGTATTCTGCTTCCTTAGAAGAAGAGCTTTTCTTTTTCTGTTTGGTTTTTATGAAAAATCTTAAATGGAACTTCTTTGACAGCTTATCCACTGATATGTTTCCACACGATTGTTTAAAGAGTGGTTACTGCAATTAGTGTCTTTTTTGTATACTTTGCAATTTGTGGGTAAATCTGTTTGCTTCGTAGAATCTGGTATTTTGGATTTTTAGCCAAACAAATGTCAACACATTTATATTTCAATTTTTTTTTTTGCCTTCTGAAAAGCCAACTTATTCAAAAAATACCTTCATTAAAAGTATACTTTTCACAGTTATCTTCTCATTATTTGGCCTCAGTTGCCTTAGTTATAAGTGTTTTTTTCCCCGTCCTTGTAAAAGTTACAATTAATTATGGACTTTCTCAAATATCAGCATACAAGAATATAACTACAGGATATTTTCCAAAGAAGACTCTCAATTATGGACATCAAAATAAAATGAGTTATTTTTGCCTATGCAAAATTCATCTCGTGTTAGGTCTGCATGAATAAACTGCTTAAATACTATATTAGCCAAGGTACTTCATGTTCATTTCTGTAACAATAAAAACAAAATCTCAGAGACATAGCAAAACAAAGGCTTATTTATTACTCACATCGAGTCTCTGCTCTAAATGGTATCTCGAGGAAAGTAATTGCTACTATCTTGTGGATTCTTTAGCTAATAGCACCAAGGTTAGCCTGGGATAAACAAAACAGCCCTTGGAGCTGTTGACCACCAGAGAAGAGCCACAGCTTTCTCGTTCATATTCTAGTGAATGTATCTAGCTCTAGAATGATCTTACTTAAAAAGAAAGCTAGGAATTGAAAAGGAGAGCACAGATATTGGTGAGTTTTTATACTTCCTGACAACACAAATAGGTAGCTGTAGCTAACACCAAGGCTGAGAAGACTCAGGGTATGGACGTCATTCCATGACTTACCTATACACTGTTATAAGAATCCATGTGCGGGTAGCTAACATTGTTAAACAACTACTATTTGCGAAAAGCTTAATTTCACTTTCAGATTTGATCATCACAAGAACTCTCAATTTGATATATTTTTAAAAATTTTATAGATTGGGAAATGGAATGCGTGATATATAAAGTGGCTTCCAAGCCACACAAGTAATAAATACTAGGCTGTATAGAAGAATTCACATTTTTTTGATTCTAGTTTTTTTTTTGAAGAATTTATGTTGCCTCTAAATATTGGTCAGAATAGATTACTGTCAGATAATTCCATATTCTTTTCTTTTTTTGTTATAGTTGTTAAATAATTTTAGCAAGGGGTTTACAGAAGAATTCTAGTGACCAAATTTAAAATAAAACATACATCTGGACTTTTAGCACACTCATATATAACAGAGATCCACTGCCATGATTCATTCTGTTTTAGCATTACCGGTGGCTAAGAAAAAAGTTTTACAACGCTGAAAACACTTTAAAATTGATATGAACTTGTATTCAAATTGGCCATTCTCATGTGTTTATAGAATACTAAATAGGGCACAATAGCTATATATTAAAATATTTATTAACAGTATAAATTTGTTGCTAATATTAGACAGGGGTGAGAAAGAAATGATTTTTCTTTTCTTGACATATGGAATACCATGCATAAATTTATTAGCAACATCATGTTTATTGTTGATTATTTTTATTTGTTTTAAAATTAGACTTGGATTAACAATTCAGTTACTAAAAGTGAAAGATGGCAACTTTTTATATTTCATTGATAATCATTCTATTTAAATCGTAAAAACAGATAACAGAAGGGAGAAAATTTACCACCTTCTTCTTTGTTCCATGAAATAAAGAGAATTATTTATTGTTCTACATGTCGGTTTGCTTCAACAGACATGTCACTGAGAGAGTTATATTACATCTGCCTTTTCTACATTAGGCATTCATCAGCCCCGATATAGATTATTTCCTGACTTACAGAAGGGTTTGAATATAACAGGGCTTTCTCCCTGTTTTCCATCACCACAAGCAGCTCAGGACTGACAGTCATTTCTCAAGCTCAAGCAACTTAGGTTATTGGTGACCTTAAGGAGACCAACTCCAGTGGAATGGAGAGGAAGAACCGTAACTGAACAGGGATCAAGAGAGAATAGGAGGAAAATAAATGCAGACAGGTAACTTTCGAGTAGTTTTTCTATAATTAAATTGGAGCAGGAAGAAATGTAGTGGTAGCCGGAAAGGAATATGGGTTCCAAAAAAGGTGTGTTTTTTTTGTTGTTGTTTGTTTGCTTTTTTGTTTTTTGAGTGTGGAAGGGGCCATTAATGCTTCAGGGGACAGTGGGGACAATTCTTAGAGCAACACCCTTGCTGACGTAAGACTAGATGGAGTGTAGTACACAGCAGGAGAGCTGCCATTCCATAGGAGCTAGGACCACGTTGCCAAATTAAAAGATGGAAGGCAAAGGTGCAGTAAGATGAATAGGTGTGGTGGTGGACATGAAGCCATGTCTGTTCTGATTGTTTTTATTTTCTGTATGAAATAGAAGCATAGAGATGTTGAAATCTTGAATGGAGGGAAAATATGAAAAGCTTGTGTATGAAAGGAGAATGAATGGGACAGAGAAATAGAGTAGACTGAGAGTCTAATTAAAAGGTTAGAGCTCACAGATTTAAAGCAAATTTGCACTTGGCCGTGTATTTTTGTCTAGGCACATTCAGCTGTGCAGTTTCAGTAACAAAGTTTGAGAAAAGTTAGCCTTATTTAGGGTTATGGTTTTGCTAGGCAAATAGGATGGCAAGACTGGCAAGAAGGCAGGATCCAATTGCTGGACCATGTGACCTATAATGGATTAGAAGGAAAGTGGGGTCATACGACTGGAGAAGAATTGTGAAAAGATGTCACGAAGAATGGATTGCAGGTCTTACTTAGACTGAAAGTTGTTGAAGTGAAGCTGGGAGATCACCCGGAAAAGTTGTAAATAGTGGTCGTAGGGTAAGACACATTAAATGGTAATTATGGAGGGGATGTGGCTTCTAGAAGTGACCAAGGTCTAGGGCATGCCAGTGGGATTAGTGATGAAGTAGAGTGGATAACATCACTATCACACCACAGCAACCATCTAAGAAATGTGGTTTTGGAGGATTGACTGTTGGATGTTGATATTTTCAAAGTAAATAAGGAGTAAGGAGAAAGAAATGGAACCAGAATATAGAATCTTCAAGGAGAGTGATGAAGGGTTAGAGATCTTCAACAAGGAATAGCAGGTGACACAATATTGCAGCGTAATAAAAGCTGGAAGGCTTGAAGTAAGAGGCAAAGAACATGGTCTGGAAGGAGCAAATTAGAGACAGCATATGTGGGAGATAACAAAGTGGATCTCGGATGGTTAATGGATACAAAAATATAGTTAGATAGTTAGAATGACAGTATTTGATATTGCAACAAAGTAACTATAGTTACCAATAGGTTATAGTATACATTAACATAACTAACTCTGTGGAATTGGAATGTTCCTAACACAAAGAAATGATAAGTGCTTAAGGTGATGGATACCCCAATTACTCTGATTTGATTAATACACATTGTATCCCCATATCAAAACATCACATGTACTCCATAAATATACACAACCATTATGTACCCATAATAATTAAAAATAAAAATGACAAAAAAGTAGATCTCACGAGGATAGAGAGAAGATTGGTGGCTACCAGAGGCCGAGATAGACAGGGAAGGGGGGTATAATGAGAGGTTGATTAATGGGTACAAAAATATTTTTTGAGAGGAGAAATAAGACCTGGTGATTAATAGATTAGTAGAGTGACTATAGCCAGCATTAACCCAATGTACATTTCAAAATAACTAGAGGAGAATAATTTGAATGTTCCTACCATAAAGAAAGATAAAGTTTTAAGGCGATGGCTATCCCAAGTACTTGATTTGAGGATATGAATGTATCAAATTTTCATGTGTACCCCCAAAATATGTACATCTATTATACACAATAAAATTTAAATTATTTTTAAAAACCCCCCAAAACAAAGTAGAGTTAGGAGCACACATACTATACCTCCAAGACAGTGACTCCAGGTCAGAGAACATGTGCTTTTTAAGAGAAGTGCTGGGGGCACCGGTTCCTTATAGGAGAGCCAAGGGTCAGAGCAAGAAGGGAACTTAAAGCGGACTTGCAGGTGTGGGGGATTTTTCTGATGAAGGAGTGTCAGTTCCAGAGGGCACGGTGGGAAGTTTCAGAAACTGGGCCAGATGGAGTAAGATCATATACAATGAGAGAAATGATTGGCAGTCCAGAGCTTCTTGTGGTGAAGAAAAAGAGGGAGAGATTTCCAAATGAGACGGATTCCAGCTTGAGGCTGGGGTGTAGGGGGAGATGGTAAGAGGCGCCAGAATTTTCGAAAAAAGTGAAACCATCAGTCTTTATGTCTTTCATACCCGATAGACTGTGATTACAGAAGATACGAATACGGAACTGTTGGTGGTTTGCCTCATTCTCCATCCCCTTTTTTTCATATAACAATTGCAAAGATGTGGAAACGACCCAAGTGCCCATCAATACACGAGTGGATTCATAAAATGTGGTGTATGTACACCATGGAGTACTACTCGGCCACAAAAAACAATGGTGATCTAGCACCTCTTGTATTATCCTGGATAGAGCTGGAACCCATTCTACTAAGTGAAGTATCCCAAGAATGGAAAAACAAGCACCACATGTCCTCACCATCAAATTGGTATTAACTGATCAACACTTGAGTGCACATATAGTAATAACATTCATCGGGTGTTGGGCAGATGGGGCGGGAAGGGATGGGCATAAACACACCTAATGGGCGCAGTGCCCAACGTCTGGGGGATGGACATGCTTGAAGCTCTGACTCAGGTGGGGAAAGGAAATATATTTAACCTAAACATCTGTACCCCTATAATATACTGAAATAAAAAATTTAAAAAAAGAAAAAAAAGAATGTGAAAGTCTTAATTAATAGGAATTTAGGGTTGATTTGAGGAGACATATTACAAGAATTAAATAGCAGTTTCAGTTGCCTAGTGTTTTCTAAGATTTAAAGATTCTTTTGTTGGCAGGACTTGACACAATGATGGATAGAAGGCAGAACTCTTCTTCAGCCTATTCAGCTCCACAGGAGAGGAGGCTGCCAGGCAGAGCCACATGGGGGTTTCCCTGGGGAAACCAGTGAGCTGGAGCTTAGGGGCAGTTTTATATGGCAAGTGGGGTGGGTAGGGTGAGCTAGTTTTCCCAGGCTCCCTGTGGATTGGCTAATTTAAATAATTTTGCTGTCCGTAGTTGTCTGGTACCTGGTTTGAGGGTGACGAGGGCTGATGTAGAAGAGTGGACTCACAGCATTAGAGCCCAATAAATGAGGTGGTTGGGGGTGTACTTAATCAGCTGCTGAGGAAGGGAACTGACCAGCTTTTATTCAGGGTCTCAAAACTGGGTCAAGACGGTATTTAAGAAAACATATTATACCCAGTAAAGGCAGTTACCAATCAAGCAATTTAAGACACTTTATCTTTAACTTAAATAATTGGCATAGTTAAACTGAGTTTGGTACTAAAATTAGACAGCATTATATGTCTATTGGTACTATATAAGCAAACAATTCCATTTAGGTAAGAAATTGTGAAACAACTGTGATGTTGCTAGTTTTTTGGAACTAAATTTGCCCGCCCCCGTAAGTGACATGGCATGCTGCTGGTCATAGATCAAAATGTCCTGCTCCTTTCCAAGGTTTCAGATTAATCACTAACATGTTCTAATAGTAAATGTAAATATTTTTAAAGAGATTACTTCTCTCCAAATTCTCACACATCAAATTTCTGAAGCATAAACCCAACATGAGGGATCACTCAGGTTATATTTCAATGCCAGTCAAATGTTATCAGCAACCACCAACAGTCTTTCTACTAAGTGAGTGTCAAAAACTGACATGTTCCTATATGTAATAGCTGTGAATTGTAATTCATCAGAAATCAACTTAAAATGTTCAAATAATATTGCATTTTAAATAGAGTGTCTAACAGGTGTTCTTCAAAGTGACATTTGAGTACCGCTTTTTACAAGGCTCTGTAGATTGTGGCATCTGGCAATATATTATTCCTAATTTCAATTTCTCAGTGGCACACTTGGAAAGTACCTGAGCGAGTGTCTTCAGATGAACATGGCCCTTGTGTCAAAATAAAAGTTCAGGCTGTAGAAAATTCAAAATTATGAAGCTCTTTAGACAAAACTGTGATCTGCCTTCTTTTTTGCAATACGAATAAAGGAAGTGATCTTGGTGTAATTCGTCTGTGTTTGAAATCCCCTTGCATTTCAGTAAAGTGTTCTTTAATTGACTGGTAAATCATTCTATGATCAGTTTAGAAAATTGTTTTTCTTTCTCTTTCTGTGCTGACTGTGGGGAGCACTGGGCTGTTTTATAGAAACTGTTGTTTTAGTCGTTTTTTTCAAGTGAACTGTCGTAACCCCTATATCAGATAAACAAGTCCAAAAGGAGAAACATCAAGTCCAAGTGTGAGAATTCAAATGCTCCTGGAATTAAGTAAATATAACAACATTCCTACAATAGCATTGTGGAATTTGAGACTTCTTTTAGCAACTGAAAGATCAAGCTTCATGAAAGCCTGCTTCCTTCCGGAGAAATTGGAAAATAGAATATTTGCAAATAACTAGGTGTAGGTTTACAGTATTTCCTCAGACTGGACCAGAGGCTACATTGTACCAACACAACAGTGAATCCAGTTAATCGTATAAAAATAAGTTGCAGTGCACCAATAAAACCATTTACAAAGAGAATATATTTTAAGCTTTTCAAAATGTTATTGCATCACTTGGAAGTTATAGCTACAGCTAATATGATTCTAAAGATCTAGATCCAGGCAGGATTCACAAAGTTTATCTTTGACTAACTTCTCTATTCATTTTCATCCACTTTTCTCTTTGTTGATACTTTTACCAATTACACACTTGTGCCTTTCCAGAATGACTTTGCTTTTCAACCCACACAAATTAATTCTTCTAATTGTGTCATCCATTAGAGTAGTCTCTTTGAAGATTGTGGAAATTCCCAAGCCTTCCGAGCCCTAAGGAGTTTATCTCAGGGTACGCTCTTCGGGGATTTAAATTGGGCATAGAAGCCCTCAAATCATATTATTTAAGCAACTTCTACTTGGCCTACCTGAAAGGGCAATTCAAATCTTCCATTTGTGCTGTTCATCTTTCTTCTTTCCTCCACGTTAGCTTTGTCACCACGCAGACTGCTGCTTCCAAATCGTTGAAATTCATTTCTTCAAACCTGTATTTAATACATTACCACTATTACTTTGCCAAAGAAATCAGATCCAGTATACCTTATTGCTTATTATTTCTAGCCTTCACATCTTTTATATGCTTCTTACACAAAGTCATTCTCTATATTAATTTTATGCTCAACATTTGAAGAACTGCTATGTTGTGCGACTATTGGTATGAATGAAGCATTATAAAATTTTATTGTTTTGTTATTGCATAACTGTTATAATACCAATAAACATATTGAAAGAAAACTATTGGTGTTTACCACGTAACAAACTCCTAGCATAATGTTATTTGAAACCTTCATTTAACGCATGACTAAACATTGTTTCATAGACGCAGTTGAGTTGAAGGAGAACCAGCTTAATTTTACTTATGATAACAAAAATGCTCTAATAAAATAGAGATGTTCAATTTATTATTTCTACTCATATTTGTCATTAAAATGGAAATAACAGGTTCATGCACAAAAACAGAAGAGGAGAAAGCACAGCAGGGCAATAGAAATTTAATCACATTAAAATACGTATCATTTTGATATTTTAAACTGATCATGTTATGTTTCTCTTTTCTCTGCCTGCCACAATTCACTAAAATGAGAAAGACAATATTCATATGGTTCAGAGGCAAGGATTCATTAGGCAATATTTTCAATTGCTTTGAGATCACTGATCTCAGGTCACTTTGATTGTTGCACTTTTGTGGTAGTAATATATGCATTGCAATTCAATGATTCATATTCCAGATTAAAAAAAATCTTTACATTTCATAGGATTGAGTATTGAGAGAAGCAGAGACATGTAATCACATTGATCTTGGCAATACTAATGACAAAGAGAACAGTCAAATCCGAAGTGATACAGCCGGTGATTCTTCACTGAAGTGGATCTAATGCATGTCCATTTACCTTTTACAAAATATGTCTTTGGCTACTCTCAATTTGAATACTCCATAAAAAAGATATGTTTTGAAATTTGGAAACACCAATTAATTACAGCATGGTGGGGCATTCTGAGAAGTAGTTATAACACTGAATATATCTATATATTGAGATTATATATATATATATGTATATACACACACACACGGAGAGAGAGGTGCTATATTTTTGCATGTTTTTCTCCCTATTTTATTTAATCAGGTACTTTTCTGGAAGGTGGAAATTTTCCTGGAAGTATAAATAATGATCAACTATTTCAAATTTCACTTTCTGAGGAATGTATACAATCTCCACATTGCATCTTCATTCTTTATGAGTACTGTGGTACAATGTACTTTGCCCCGGTTTGAAGTACAGAAACTTTGCAAGGAAAAATAATCTGAAAATCAAAACTTGACTCAGGAGAACTCACAGGAGCAGTCTAAAGAAACAGGAGTTCTTTGCATTTATAGCTAATTCAGTTTTTGAAAACACCTAACTACTAATAAGTATGGATGTTTAAAAGGCCAGTGGTTAACATCCCTTTCCCTTCTCTTCCCATGTGAGCTCTGAGTTAATTGGGATAATGATTTCAGTCAGGTAAGAGTCAAACTCAAAATATCAGTTATGATAAAGCTGAGGTTGGAGGATGGGGCTTGAATTTGATGAGGTCACATAGGTATGATGAATTAAGCTCATTCACCTCATCATTGGAGAGTTACTGCAGGCACTGCCTGGCCTGGTATCTCTCTCACGAAGTATCTGAGACTCCACTCAAAGGGTGAATGCACCACAAGGCACCCGGAGTGGTTTAGCCAATCCTGCTCCATTCCTTCTACTAAATTCACCTACCAGAGGAGTGACAGGTCTTCCTTAAGGGAGGGGTGGGTGAAAAATGGAGAATAGAACTGTGGCTCAATTTCTTCTATTTAGTAACATAAGGCAAGGGGAATAGAGGTTCTCCCCTCAAAATAAGTTCTTCAGCTATAGTTCTGGAGCATCTTGCCATAGTTCCTAGGAGTGGCCAATTATTAAGCTATTTTCCCAGCTTTAAAGCTACATTTCTAAATTTGGCTTTGTGATGCCAGATTCCTGCACTGCCATTTGGGGTAGGCTCTCTCCATAGGGTTTGACTGTATCCTGAAGAGTACAGGACATTGCTTCTAGCTGTTCACTCTTCCTGGGTTTTTCTTCCTGTCAGTCACCAAGAGATGCTTCTCCTCCAATGTGGCAGCAGAAGTTCATGCTGGAAGCACTTGAATCCCTTTTGTGATTTCTTCAACACTTCCACGATTCAGCCCTGAAGAGCCACCAGCACCTTTTGGCTGGACACTGATGCTATCTCCTCAGGTCTGTGTCCCAGACCCACTGGGCTCCCCTTCTAATTCAGATAGACCAGCGTGGGCTGAGAAGCACCATCTCAGAGGTTCGGGTGTTAGCTCTGTGGTGTTTCTCATTGGAGCCTCTAAGTTTTAACAAATTTAACGTTTCTCTAGGAGTGATGTCTGCTTTTCACTTTGTTCCTGCCGTGATATCTTAATGTTCTCATTCTGCCTTCTCAGTCAGCTGGTAAACAATTTTGTGTATATTATTGATAATTCTTCAAATTAAATTTTCTCTGTGAACATAATTGAAGTGTTTTCTGTCTCCTGGGTAGTCCCTGGCTGTTATTAATACATTTGTCCATGTGATAGTCTCTCCAATATGGAGGACAGATATTATGGCCTCACAGAGTGTCTTTTTCTTCAGGATTTATGTCTTGGATTCACATCATGATAATTTTAGATAAATGCATTTCCGTTTATTGATATCCTTCTTTACACAGGACATCAAAGATAGCTGACATAGGCCAGGTTGAAGAAACCATTGTAAAGAAATCCTGAAATGCCACATACATTACTTTAAGTATACACTGCCACGGATTGGGTTCTCTGGAAGCAGATATTGAAACAGCTTAATTTGGTGTGCAAGATACACAGGAGGAGGACCTTTGGGATGAATACCTGTGCAAAGGTAAGGAAGTGAGCAGAAATGGGAAGTGGGAAGAGACAGATGTGATGTAAATCCTACAACACCTCAGCCAACCACACGATGAGCTCTGGAGATACAATGACCTATGAAAATTGTCCCAAAATGGGATGAAATGGCCATTAGATGTGGGACATTCTATGCAGAACTTCGTTTCATGTAAGTTGTCTCTTTGCAGCTGAGACAATCCCAGAAGTAACTAATAGCTGAAAGTAATTTGGGGCTAATTGAGGAAGGGGAGAAGAATGGACCAGGAGGTAAAATATTTTTAGTGGGAAGCTGACATATTTACATTTATACTTTTGAAATTTCACTCCTGTGATGGCTTAAAGTGTCATCTAACTTGAACATAGGGGGACAATGAATGCAGGGAAACTAAATGTGGTTTTTGAAATTACATAAATAAGAGTCTCTGGGAGATTAAATTAAGGTGGGATGAAGAAGAAGAGACTGTTTAGAATTTGGTGATGAATGGAATAAAATTGGAATACAGGGCTGATCGAGTGTGTAGCATATATAAATAAATTGATGCTATCACCAGAAGGGGAACAAAAGAGGGGCAGATATGGCGGGACACTATTAAGTAGACACTTTGGAATATTTGAAATGCATGACATAAATTCTGGTATAAATACTCTCGGACATTTGGATGTTGAGGTCTGGAAATCAAATACACTTTAAGGCTGCATTGATGCAGGACTTACCAACATGTGGATAAAAGTTGAAGTCATAGGACTGTATAAGAACACTCCAAAAACATGTGAAAAATATTAAAGATGGATTGTGACATAGCATTTTATTGACTCGTTTGATCATGCCATCAGCAAAAACTTCTAGTGTTTTTTTTCTGAAAACAATTATTCCACTTGCTATACACATCTTTTTTTCCTTTTTTTGGGAGTGGGGTGGAGTGGGGATAGGAATAGGGTAGGAGTAAAGACCAAACATTAATTCTTGTTAATTTTCACCTCATTACATTCAGCATATCTGTACATCCTGTCAAAATATTATTGAATTTGGGATTTTGTCACCTAGAATTTTTGCAGTCTCTTCGGGCTTGTCAAATCTAAATTTGATGTGCACATTATTCACCTCTCATTGAAATCTCTGGTAAAATATTAAAAAGGAAGATGCTGATGTCAGAAACCTCCAGGCTGACATTCATTTGTTATTGTTATTATTAATGAAAAAATATTTACAGTGGAGGTAATATTGTTACTAATCAAATAATTTTCCTTCATCCAATAAGTACATATCCATTTATCTTGTAATCCATTATATATTGTCATAGTTATAAAATATTATGATTTACTGAGTTATAGCTACATAATATAAACCACAGCCCTTATCTAAAATCACTTGTTTTTGGTGAAAATATGTTAAATCTAATGACTACAGCTTACCTGAGGGCTCACAGCCTATCTCTGCATTTATTCCAGAAAAGTCATGTACTCATTATTTCTGCAAAAGCATACACTGAGTATACACACACATGCATGCATATACATACATGTCTAGAACATAAATGTATATATAATCAAAAATTCAAAAATAGGGAAAACTACACAGCTCTTAGAGAAGCACTCATCATCATACCAAAAAAAAAAAAGACAGTAATTAGAGTAAACATTAGAAGTCAGGGAAATGTTTACCTCTTGGAAGGAGGGAAGGAGGAAAGAGACACTGCACTACATGGGCGTTTCCTTCATAATCATCAATCAAGCCCTATAGCAAGATTGCATGTACTGTTCCACATGTGTTCCAGCCAAAATTGTTCATTCTTTCAAATACACACACATAAATGCATAAAATGTTAAAAAAAAAACCAAACAAATTTTATGTTTTAAAATGTACAACTTGTTTTTGTTGGGGAACAAAATGATGAAGTGTAAACGTAACCTAAACATCTGTACCCCCATAATATGCTGAAATAAAAGAAAAAAAACCCTGATAATTAAAATCGTTAGCATTGTTGATTCAACACGCATTTTACAAAATACTAGAGTTTATCTACTATAATTTTAAGGGAAATTTTTTCCTATTCCATTTTAAAATATATTTTATTTAGAATTCTGGGAAAATAACTTTTTATATTGACATCACATCTTTTCACTTTACAGTACCCACTAATTCTAAAAGTTTGCATTTCTTTTCTTGGGTTTTCTGGAAATATTATCTGCAGATACTAATTTTGTCTTTGTTTCTACTGGCCTACACCTCAGCTATTTCACGTACTTATCTTTACAATTTGTTGGCCAACTGTTTTCTTTGAGCATACATCCTGAAATATTTGTGCATATCTTAAGTGTGAAGAGAAGAATAAAAATTACATTTTAAAAGCCACCTTATGTATTTTATTTGATAAGTATTGATTAAAGTTAATGTGGTTTTCAGAAAATTAAAAATTTTAGCCTAGTCTCTTCATACTGTATGTAGTTTTCATTCTTTTATATATAAAAATATTTTTATTCAGTGACATTTAAATATTTATGTGCTACTTATATTTATTCTTATATTATATTTTATGAATGGCATATAAGATCTTACTCATTTTACTGTAGAAGTTCTAAATGCTCTATCTAAAGCCAAACCCATGTGGTAAAAAATATAAATACTAATATTTATCTTTCATTTACAAATATAATCAATTATTGAATGGTCCAATTTCCAGGAAAGTCAAAAAAAGCAATAAAAATTATCATATATTGACTATTCTGAAATTGAAAATGTTTTACATACTTTTATATAGTATCTTTTAATATGCATTAATGTCAAGAATAAAGTTTTAATATTTAGATGTATGCATGTTTATAAGTTAGAAAAGTGATATTTAGACAAACTTCCTGGAAACTGCATCTTTGTCTCATTTATGCATTTGAGACCAAAATTCCTACTTGTAGAGCTACTGTGAGTCATGAGCCTTGAAAAATGTCACTTCTCCTAACTGTGCTGTCTGTCACACATACTACACTCTCTAATTGAAAAGTTACTGCCAGAAATCTTTACCAAACTTAAACCTCTTCTTATTTCAGACTTCTCATAAATGTTATCTTTTCAGGAAAGCCATTTTAACAACCATACATGAGATTATTTCCCTCTTTTTTTTTCTTCTTACCCTATTTATTGTCTTCCTATTGTGCATTTATAAACAAAGAGGCTTTGTATAGATTTTTTAAAGTCTTACTTTACTACCTAAAGTCTCTGTTGTGTGCCTTTCCCTCATACCTTGTGGCCCAAGTTTGTCTTTTCCAGTTAATTTCCAAAAAAAAAAAAAAAAAAAAATTCTTGTCATCAAAGTATTTAAAATAGTGACTAACCTTTATGAACCATGGGCTTATGCAAGATCCTTAGGTCATTTAATCTCCACCTCCTGTGAAATAATTACTACCTACCGAAGGGGTGAGCAGAGTGGTCAGTGTTTAAAGAGGGTATTGCATGCTATGTTCAGCTGGCTCCTAGACCTGAGCTCTTACACTCGATATTGTCTGCTAATTGCAAAATAAACACAACACAAAACAACACACATCTGTGAAATTTCCCCTTAAACTTGTGAGTTTTGCTTTTTACTTTTCAAATTTACATTTATTTATTTATATATTTATTTTTAATTGAGAAATAATAGTTGTATATATTTAAGGAGTAGAATGTGATGTTTTGATCTATGTATATAGTGTAAAAAAAAATAAACCATGCTAATTAACATATCCATCACCTCACTTAGCCATTTTTTTTGTGGTCTGAATGTTAAAAATCTACTCTTTAGCAGTTTTGAAATATACAATACATTATTATTATCTACGGTCGCCATGCTGTGCAATAGATCACTAAAACACATGTCTCCTGTCACATGAAACTTTGTACCCTTTGACCAACATCTCCCTTCTCTCCCTCCCCTCCCCGACTCCAGCCTCAAGTAACTGCAGTCTCCTCTCTACTTCTATAACTTTGACTTCTTGAATTTTGCTTTTAAACTTAGAAGAGTATATGGCTTTCACATATCTAAATGATTTGGTAGTATTTCTACTCATTTTATATTTTGTAAGTGGGTATATTAATGAAGTAATTTTTAAATATCCTTATTATAAAGGACACATTATATTGCCTTTGATACTGCCACTTTTATTTATACCTTTAGTATGACCAACTAATGAACTTAGCAAATGTTTTGTTAAATAACAGCTAAATTTATCTTTTGAATGTGAAGGTAAAAAAATTTCTCTAATGACTTTGTAAGTGTTATGTTAATTTTATGTGTATGATTTTCTACCATTGAATGAACTTGATAAAGAATTCTAAAAGTTCACTTTATAATAAAATTATAATAATTTTATGCTGTAGCTGACATAGTTTCAATATTTATTTATTTCTTGACCCACTGCTTCATTTTTACCACTATATTGACAGAGAAAGAGAGGGAGGGAGAGAGGGAGCAAGAGAGAAAGAGAGAGAATATGAATATTGGTAAACACACACTTGACACACAGCTAGTTGGATATATTGCTTACCTTTCTTGTGACACAGAACCCACTGCTACCAAACTTTAGTTAACCTTTCTGAAAATGTCTAATAATGATACTATCTGTTTATTTTGAAAAATACCTCTAACCCAGTGATTTTTCTTTGAAAAATATCTTATTTAAATTCCAAAGTTTTATCTCAATAATTAAATAACACAGTGTTTCTAAGTGGTCTAGCATATTGCCCGGGAGAACATATACTAGATCAGTAGGTAGATAAATAGAGATAAACAGACATACTTATTGAATGAGTCAATGATAACACTTTGTTATTAAACAGACATGACCATAATATTGACATCCCACATCCCGAATTTACCACTTGTGTGATCGACCACATCAAATCAACACCTATTTTTATGGGGATGGTGTGTATTGCAAAAGTTAAGAAACTGTGTAGAGTCTATGGACTATGATTTGCCTAGACTAATAAGCATTATATACTTATTTTATAATACACTATCATTACTAATTCAACTTCATAGAACTAATATGAACATAGTAACACCCTATATAGAAAGGCTGGGCCCTAACATGTCCAACTGTATTCCTAAACAACCCCTATCATCACCCTTTTCTGAGAATTTATCTAGTAATTACACCATCTGTAAAATGTACTTTGGCAATTCTCAGTAACTAAGTTACACTAATGTTTACTATAGAAATAAAGACGCTAAAATAATTATTTAGTGAGAAAGGTAGAGACGGTGCCTGTATTCAGCAATTTTATTGCATGTATAATTTGACCTTTCAACAGTATTTCCCAGTACATCACTCTCTTTTGCTTGAAACACTTTCTGAACTTGACTTTCAGCATCCAACACCCTTCTCACCTTCTTCCTTGGCTGTTCTCTTTTCAATTTCCTTTGACAGTAATTTAGAGGCACCCACACATCCCAACGTCAGAGTCCTCCTGGGCTGTTTTCTGGTTCTTCTCAACCATTCATTGGGTGATATCATATAGTCTAATGGCTTCAAAATTTACATGCTGAACATCTAAAGTCTGTACCTTCAGCCTACACTTTTCTTCTGCTAAATGTAAGCTCATACCCCCAATTCAGTTAGTACTTCTCTTTATGAGTCTAATGATTATATTTTAATTTGAACAACTGATTTTCTCTATCCTCCAAAATCTGGACCTCCCAGAGTCTTCCCTACTTCAATAAACGGTATCATCCAAAAGATCCCCAGGATGGCTAGACAGCAGAAGGGAGAGCTTTACTGGAGATATATCAGTTTGCAAACTGAGAAGAGCTATTCTGCAGCGTTAGATGAAGGGGATGTCCCTTCGAGGAGGGAAGGGTCAAATTGGGTTTTATACCTCACAGCGTCTGTATTACATTACAAAATATAGTCATGCATATTCTAAAGGTTGGGGGGGGGAAAGCTACACATATTTATGAGGGGAGCCAAGTGCATGTAAAATGGATAAATATATATGTAACATGCATCTCATGTTCATGTTGGGGTGGGGCTTTAGCATTAAAATGAGGCAGAATTTGGCTCCTTACATCAAAAGGTGAGCTATGGGATAAAAGACTGTGGGCAGGCTCTATAAGCTGGCTTCAGGTCTGCAGCTGCTGATCAGAAAAGAACATTTGTGAGGCTGGGCCTTTGTTCAATCAGAGTTGTAGTGGTCTGGGTTGTAAATCACAGTTAGAAATTTGCCTGATAGCTACTATTGTTAGGGAGGTTAGCAAGGTTTTTTTTTTTTTTTTTTTTTTTTTGTAGCCCTAGGTGTTTAGGGAGTTATCTTACCAGCCAAGTCCTTAACCCTAGGCCTGTAAGTAACTTTTGTTTCCTTAGCCTTAGGATCTGTCTTGATTGACAAAAGGTCATCTATTTTGGTCTCTCAGATCACAGTGGCAACTCATTGAACTGTTTCCCAGTCTTAAACTTACGCCATTTGTGACTCATCTATTCCTTCTGTAGCCCTTATGCAATGCATCAGCCATTTTGCTTTCAGTGAAATAATGTTAACTGGACAGTTCAACAGAACTCCTTAAAGTCAGCTCTGAGCCAAGTCACCGGCATTTATTGTTGGGGTTAATGCAGTGTTCACCCGCCTAGTCTTTCTGTTTCTGCTCTTACGTCACTACGTATTCCCCAAAGAGCAGCCTGAGGGATGCTTTCCAGATAGAGGTCAGGCAATGTCATGCATCTTCCTCAAAGTTTTCATAGGTTTTTGATTTCACTCAGAATAAGGGTCAAGAATCTAGCCCTGTGCTGTGCAATACAGCCGTGATTAGCCTCAGGTGACTATTAAGCCTTCGAAATGTGTCCAGTCCAAATTGAGATGTGTTGACAACTTTTATAAAAAAGAAAAAGAAAAAGTATCTTAATAATTTTGAAGTTGATTATGTGTTGAAATGATTTTACTTTTGCTACCTATGTTTGATAAAATGTATTGTCAAAGTTAACTTCATCTGTTTGTATTTACTTACTTAACGTGGCTACTAGACATTGTTAAATCACGCATGTGGCTCATGGTACATTTCCATTGGGCATCGCTGCTGTGTGCGGTGGCCCCATTCAACACGTATGCAGCCTCCTCTGTGTCCCATCTCCCCTTGCTTACCCTGCTCTGGCCGATTGACCTCCTCGCCGCTCCTCAAACACTCCAGTCCTGCTCTTCAGGTCTTTGAACTCCTCAGGGTCTAGCTGCACCCTCAGACCAGAACTTATTTTGCTTCCATATGTTTATGGTGCATTCCACAGGCTTGTTTGCATTTTTGTTCAAATATCACTTCCTCAATCAAGTCTTCCAAGTCTACCTTATTTAAAACTTCAATTTCTGTTAATAATAATTGTCTTTACTCTGTGAAAATAATTTATGGGTGCTGTTTATCTGAACCAATCTGTAAAAAAGAGAAAGAAGAATAGTATGAAAAGTTGGCTTGAATCAAAAATAAGTTTTTCTAAAAGGAAGAATATCCTTATCTTAATTATTTAAGAATTAAAAATTATTCTTAAGAATTAAAACTTAAGAACACATTAAGAATGTATGTGTGTGTACGTGTTTTTATGTTTTATATTAGGGTTTCTCAAATTCAGGGGTATTGATATTTTGGGTTGGATAATCCTTTGCTGTGAGAGGTCATTCTGTGCATTGTAGGACGTTTAGCAGTATCCCTGGTCTCTACCCACTAATCACAAGTTACATCCTCCCATTGTGATAACCAAAAATGTGTGTAGACATTGCCAAATGTGTCTTAGGGAACAAATTCTCTTGGCTGAGATACATTTATATTTGGAACTGAGCTGCAAGTATTGTTGGCCCTTTATCCTTAAATACCACAAGATATAACTCTTAAGAACAAGGACAGTCTCCTAAATAAAAATACAGTGATCAAATTTCAAATTCAGGACATTCAACCTTGGTATAATACTATAGTAGAATATAGAGGCATTTTCAAATTTTACCCAATATTTCAATCATTTCCTTTATTTATTTGTTTTTTCCTGATACAGGAACCAACCAGAATTATGCTTTGTCTTTGTTGTCATGACCCTTAGAATCATTTCTCATTTGAACAATTTCTGCAGTCTGTTTCAGGGTATGAATTTTAGTAGCTATACAACTAAAGTTAAGTGGATTCCAATGCACAGCAAAATAATAATCTGTGATAGGTACAAAAACACTGTCTGATAATAGAAATAATATATTTTCAACATGTTAGTTCTTAGAAGAACTTTTGTATGCCAGCAGAATAACATTAGAATGATTTCAATGATATCACTGATGATGAAAATTTTTTTTCAATCTTAATCATTGAACATTTAAAATGAATTAAATAATCTATTTTAATGTAAATATTAACATAAGTATCCAAAGCAAATGTATGATTATTTACATATTAATAGATAAAAAGAGGATCCAAAGTGTTAAGTGTGCAAATGATGTTTTGTTAAACCTAATACCCAAAACTGCCCTCTCTTATTCTCTGAGTTACTATTTAATGCATCTTGCAAACTATAGACATATTTTAGAATTGCGAGTTTAAAATAATTTTATAATTGGACTTAGAAATCATAAACTAAATACTTATCATGTGATATTGACTGCTGAAAATAAAATCTTGAATTGATAGTAGGCCTGCCTTCAAGTAGTTTGGGTCCAGAGAAATTAAAGCTTCATAAATCTAAAATATATTTTTTTCTTATAAAAGTTTTAATCATTATAAAATGGTAGTATTTTTCTCATAGACATTTTTTATTATTACAGAAAGCAGGGTTGCACAAGATAGTCTTGAAATTTTCATGGTTAAGTGTAGAATCCTTTCAAAAGGAATTTAAAAATTTCTAAAGCTTACTATTTGAAATTTTTGGTGAATGTGTCTCACATGTATACAAGTTGAATGAAGTTCTACATGACATATAATTTTTTCCCAAAATGTAATATCTCTAAGAAACATCCAAGTTCTCATTAGACAAATAGTGCTATAGGGATTTGGGGTAAAAATTCATATTCTATGATTAATTGTGATGAATAACTCAATAGAATTTTGGCATCTTTTTGAGCATTATTTTAGCATTTTTTAAAATTGTGAAATATATTCTGAGATTTCACTGTACTCAGTTTTAGACGCTATCATGCATTTTTCTCAAATATTGCTTGCAAGTAATATCTGTTAGATGTCTCACTAATAAAACATATATGAACAATGTATTACACTGAAATGGTTACAAAGTTTATTTTATAATTATAGACTTTCGAGCATGAATTGTAATTAGGTCAAAATGAAAGTAAAAGAAAACACAGCTAAGGGAGCCTTCTAGGGCTCCTTTCCTTTGCCTCAAATGAAGTTCTCTCTACACTTTTAAAGCAATGATCCAAAAAATGCTGATTATATTGATACTGAAAAGATCAATTAAAGTCTTTTATGAATACATTCCAATTTATGGAAAAAAGAGACTTCCAAAAAATTTGATATACAAATAATCAAGCAATATGCTTTCAGATTTCTTATTCAGAGAATATGGGTTAAAAGAGCATTCACACAATCTTCTCAATTAACGAGTTCTTAAAATTATTTTATTATTGAAACTATTATTATCATCAATATTATGTTCATTAAATTGAATTCTTTTTTACAAAAACTACTCCAATTTATGATAAGAAATATAAATTGAACTGTAAACTGTTTTAAAGGCAAGCAAAATTCTTGAACTGTATGGAACTGTGCTTTGAACCACTATAATAACCGTAAGTTTACTTGATGTTAAACCCCCAAAGGCTTTGTAGGAGGTGCATAAATATCTCTACAAATTTGAACAATGGCAGTTTTTTTTAAAGTAAAAATGACATCACCCATTAAATATAATATGAAAATTAAATATTGTGATTATATGAAAGTAAATGTTGTGTTTAATTTCTCTTAATGTGTAATGTAAATACGTGCTTTTTATGACATTATGGTTTTTAGAAAAATTTTTCATATTAAATGATTCATTCATGAGGTATAGGATATGTACTTATATCACAATCGTAATATAAAGTATTTTATTTTATTATTATAAAAGAAATATACATGTATGGTGGAAAGTTTAAGTACACTAACAATTTCAATGAAGAACATAAAACTTCTCATAATTTTACAACCTAGCAATAATCAGATAATCACTGTTAATATTCCAATCATCTAGGAGAGACATCGATTACATAGTGAACATATTTTAAACTTACATAATTTGGACAGTGTAAAATTTATACTGCTTTCCATTTTATCCCTACTAAAATAAATTATTATTATTTTTTTTTTTATGTAAAAGAAATAGGGAGAAAGAATGGTATGGAAAACCTCTGGCAAAAATTTAGGAAAAGTTCTTGCTTTTTGTCAAATGGAAATGATTTCAAATCTGCAAGAATAAATTTGGTACCTCTGCAATAAAACGACTGAAAGAGAAATCAACAACTTTTTAAATAGTATAAAGTGAATCACTTGACAGTTTATGAATCACACTGCAGTCATATGAAGAAAAATGTATACTTCCATAAAAAATCTGAAAGTAAACAGGAAAAATGGCCCTCTCAGATTTAAAAAACATATATTGTAAGAAAAAAGGTGGAAGAAACAGTTTAATTCTTAAAAATGATAGAGATGTTCTTGAATGTTTCTTATTTGATGATGGTGGTGGTGATAGTAATTATTTTTTAACAATAACAATAATGATTATAAGAAGAAGAAGAGGATGATGATAAAGAAGAAGAAACTCCTAATACGTTGATTGAAAGTTTTAGGGGAGACTATTTTTCTAGGCACACAATTTTGAAAAGTAAATCTAGGTTTTATCATTTTATCTTGGTAACTAATTTTAATAATTTCTGAATCAGTGTACAACTTGCCAGGTGTTCAAAGTAAGCTGCTGATGCAGTCTACAAGGAAATCTAAACATAAAATTGCCACGTTATCATATTGCTAATGGGTGCCACTGAATAATGCAACACCAATAACATAAGGGATAAAAATCTGTCCTATATTTCTACCTTATAATTCAAGGTGGTAATTTACTTCTGAGAACCAAGGTAAGTGCCGTTTATTTTTCTCTGAAAGATTTTTAAGAAAATCTTTTGCTTTTGCTTTATTCATCATGTCAGAAAAAGAAAGAGAGAAGGAGTGGGGTATCCAGGGAATTAAGCTAGAGGCTCAAGATTTATCAAGTGGCTCATGCTCTGTGTCACTCAGTTTCAGAGATGGCCATGGACTTAAAATGGAGATAGTTTAATGTCAATTTCCTGTTATAGATGGAAATGCTAGAGATAAAAGAAATTAGATTAGACAAAAGATGACAGAGTGCTTAGATGTCATCAGAATTATTTTTTCTTGTTTCTGTGGTTTCCTTTTTTGTTTGCCTATCGCCAACTTTAGAAGTGAGGAGGAAGAGGAAGAGGCATCATGGTAAAACCTTGCGAACCTATCATTTTAAAGAGATCTTCCAGAAAGCAAAAGGTATTTTCAAGGTAGTAGTTAGAGCTCTTTGAATGATTTGTCAGTTAAGCCTTACTGTTGCAAATATATTTTTTTCTATGTAAAGCTTGTTAATATATGTGTATATATATTTTAAATGGTAGGTAGAGTTTATAGGAAGCATTTTGATAGATACTATAATAAAGAAATATCATAGTAATTACAACCTGACTCATGTACATAGTGGCTTAGTAAAATTAATATATATCCACAGAATTTGATCAAACTGTATTCCTTACAGAGAGCCAATATAGTTCTAGAGTGTATAAAGATCATTTTGGCTGAAAATACCATTACACAGATTTGGATTTAAATCCAAATATTGAATTTTATTTTTGAGAAATAAAAATATGGAATTTTTCTTCTAGAATTTAGATGTTGCATTAGTTTGCTAGGTCTGCTGCAACAAAGTAAAGCAAACTGGAAGCCTTAAGCAACAGAAATTTATTATCTCTTCATTTTGGAAGCTTGGAATATAAGATCAAGGTGACGTCAGGGTTGGTTCCTTCTGAGGACTGCAAGGGGGCATGTGTTCCAGACCTCTTGTCTGGCTTCTGGTGGTTGCTGGCAACCTTTGTCATACCTTGACTCTTATCTTAGATGTATCACCCCGACCTCTGCTTCATGTTCACACGGTGTTTCCCCTCTATATGTGTCTGTGTGCCCAAATTTTGCCTTTCTATAAGGACGCAATCATATTGAAATAGGGGGCCCCATAATGAGTTCAGCTTAATTTGATCATCTGCAAAGACCTTGTTTTCAAGTAAGATCATACTCACAGATGCTGGGGACCTGGACTCCAACATTTTAATATTTTGGAGGCCCACAATTCAACTCATAACAGATGTTAAGGTAGCAAAGGTTCTCATTAGATTTCTGGTCAAGTTATTGTGAGTTTATATTATAATTTGAAAATTTCTCTCTGTCATAATCATTAAGTAATAATAAGTTTATTTTGACACTAAAAGTAAAATGACATAGCCAGAAACGGGATAGCTATTTCTCTGGAGGACAAGAGGAAACATGCGCATGAAATGGTGAGAGGAGACACGGGATCTGACACACCATTACTGACAACAGGGGAATAAAATAAACCTCAAGGCATGATTTCTATATTACATTAAATAGAGCTGCAGAATAATGTTTCGGATAGCGGTGTTCATGATAGTACCCTAATTCAAACAGATTTAGTGTAATGTCAGATAGAGAGATTAAAATTATTATATTTAAATTAATATAATACATTATATTTATTATATTTTATATAAGCTAAAATTATATATAAAATTAAATGTATAACATTCAAATTATATACATGAGGTCAGAAAGACAGGGGTCTAATATGAATATTACGGCAATTTAAAGGAAACTAAGATGGGGACCAGCACTATGTTAATAGTTAGTGGATAAAAACTGTCTGAAATTAGAGAAAGGCATAGTTGCTCAGATTGAAAATGTACAATGAGTAGAAGTAAGCATTTTTAAAAACTCAGATTTAATATTGTCCTGAAATCATGCCTTCCCTCTCTCTCCACACACACACACACACACACACACACACATATACACGAGTCAATTCTTATTATTCATAGTAGTTATATTCTAAAAAGTCTGAATTCTGCCTTAGTATTCACTTTCTTTTTGCGCAGAGCTGCAAGGCAAGCCAAAGGTGGGTTATTAGTACCTTCTTGTGCCTTTCTGGGGCATTCTCACAGCCTCCACCTATGATTGGCCTCCTCAATTCCCAAGAATATATCATGGCTTTTAAAAGCCTACTATGGAAATCTCATTCCCCAAATTTTCCTTTTAGGTCTCTTTCTTTCACTCATTTTTTGGCCAACTCCTTGTTTGCCCTAGCTGTGGTGCAGGTCTCAGGCAGCCATGTGATTGTTACAATGTAACGATGTGATTGTTACAACATTGAGACTGCAATGGCAAACAATATCTATTGATTATTTTCAACACATGCACCAGGAAAAAGCTATTTGCAACGAGGGAGTTCTGAGTTGAGTCAAATAACGATAAAGGCTGTCCGCTATCACAATCCTGTTAAATTGTCCTGGAGGGTTTAGCAAGGACTATTAGGAATGAAAATGAAAGAAAAGTCATCCTTTTTGAAAAATAGTATGTACAATGAAGCTGTTATTTGCAGAAGATATGATTTTATATGTAGACTATCCTAGGAAATGCATGCACGCACACACTATCGGAGAAAAAAAAAAGGGTAGGGGGAAGGTCTCAGCAATGTTGTCCAGAATAGGCCATTCTGTGGACACAGAAATTAGATAAATTTCTGAGGGCTGAGGGGAGAGCAGGATGGGGAGTGACTGCTAAGGTATGGGGTTTCTTTCTGGGGTCACACAAGTGCTTTGGAATGAAATAGCGGTTGTATAACTTTGTCAATATACTAAAAACAACTAAATGTTTAAAATGATGATTTTTATGGTATATAAAGTACATCTGAAATACTTTTTGAAAAGATAATTATATAGATCCTCTAATTCTGATCATGGTACAATAATTGATGAGAATCATCCTCCCACAATTAACCACCAGAAGCATGAATAAAATTTGTGATCGGAACTTGTGAAGAATTGGGCAAAATGTAAAGAACTCTCATTTATGAAAGAAATAAAATTTATGAGCTGCATCTCGCTTTTGCCTTGGCACCTTCTGAGTTTGTTTGTGAAGACAGAACTCGAGCAGACATAGTGATCTTGTATATTTTAGGAGGCAACTACTGATTTCAGCAGTGTCACATAATCTGGAATTTGAGCAGCAGGGGTCCTTTGCTGGGGGAGTTATTCAGAGATATTCAGAATGTGCATGGGGGGATAGGTCCACCCCTTTCATGGTTTTGTGGCCCCGGTCTGGGCTCTGCATATGAAGGGTAAGTCCCTCTGAGGCCTGGCAGAGAGTAACTCTTATGAGGCACAGAGGTGAATGGATATTGTAGTTTACTCTGTGTTGGGAGACGCTGAAATTCCATGCCAGAATAAGTGGATAGTGGATAGACATTGCTGACCAACTCATACATTTAGTGGAGATTTTCTTTTTTTATTTTTTAATTTCAGCATATTATGGGGGTACAAATGTTTAGGTTACATATATTGTCTTTGTCCAACCTGAATCAGAGCTACGAGTGTGTCCATCCCCCAGACAGCATGCACCGCACCCATTAGGTGTGAATATATCCATCCCCTCCTCCCCGCTCCCACCTGCCTAATACCCAATGAATGTTACTACTATATGTGTACTTAAGTGTTGATCAGCTAAGTCAGCTTTAAAGGCACGAAGCCTGTCATGAAGTTTGGGCCACATCCTATGAATGAGGACAAAATTGAAACAGCCACATATTAATCAGGAGTAAAACCAAGCCTGACAGCAGCAAAAGGGAGCACCTGTGACATAACTATTTGCCAAATAGCTATTAAATTAGGACAACATAGTCCAGACCCCTGCAAAGTATCATCCACATCATCCAGGAGGCAATCACATTTATTGACATCTAAAGTAGCTGAAAAATATTATCCATATTCAAGAAATAAAGCCATCGATAAAAATACGCCAGAGATTACCTAAATGTTGGAATGTGAAAATTTTAAAACAGCTCTAAAAATCTCTTTTAAAAACCTAAAGTTAAGGTAGACATATTGAGTGAATAGATGGAAGAATCTCATTAGTAACCTGGAAGCAATGATAGAACAATTGGGAAAATTCTGAAACTGGAAATTATAATGCCTGAAATTTAAAAATAATCACCAGACAAGTTTAAATAAGAATGGAACTTGAACATGAAAGGGCCATTGCACATGAATACAGATGAATATAAATGATCAGATATGAAAATAGAAAAGATAAAGAGTTTCAGTGGCTTGTGGGAGAATATCAAGTTTTCTAAAATATGTGCAGAGTTCCAAATGAGAGAGGGAGAGAGAGAGAAAATGGAGTAGAAAAATATGTTTAATGTGATTTTTTGAAAAGGAAAATAATTTGGAAAGAAAATCAACTTAGAGTTCCAATAAACTCAGAAAATCCCAAGATGTTACAATGATAAAATTGACAAAAATAAAGTCTGACATCAGATACAATAAGGCCAGAATTTATTTTTTTTTTTGGAAAGAAAAATGAAATCAACCTGGAATAAGTCTGAAGCATATGGCATTATCTTTCGAAAATGAAGGTGAAAAAATGACATTTTTATCTAAAAAAAAAAGCTGAGATATTTTGTCATTGGAAGTCTTGCACTACCTAAAATATTAACATAAGTATCAAGGATGAAAGGAAATAACGCCAGACAGACACTCAAATAGACAAGAAGGTATAAATAGCACCATACGTGATAAATATGTGAGCAATGAAAAAATGACCATTTCTCTTATGGTATTTCAATGGAGAAACAATGTTTAAAGCAATAATAATTAAAATATAATATGGGGTTTATAATATATATCTAAGAAAAAAGATTTCAGCAACTGGAATTAATGCATTTCATATTTAAGAGACATTATGTTACATTCTGACCAAGAAATTTGAAAGAACAGAAAAACTAAAAATTTTAAGAAGTTATATACCTTAACATATAATTATTTCAGCTAATTTTTCTTCCTATGTTTAAAAATATCTAGTTTTCTTGGAATACAGACCATGTAATTATATCCTTTTGTTTTTTTTCTGAATCAAAGACCTTATATTGTATGTAATGCCAGCTAGCACTAGTACACCATCATTATTAGTCAAAGTATAAATAATAAGTATTGGTAATAGAAATTCTTGCTGGATTGTCAAAGTCCTTGTCCTCAAGTAGAAAATACATGTTTGAATTTTGAAATAAGGCAATGCAAGGTATCAGATATATAATTTTTTAAAAATGTAATGACTGGAAAGAAAGTATCTAGAGTTATGGTGAAAACTTACATCTAAATGTTCCTTGCATGATTGTACGGATCTGAAAAAAACGAAAGAAAAAAACCCTACTTTTGGTTCACATAAAGGTTATATGTATATACGCACACAAACACACACACAAAACCAGATGCTTGAGGTAGTTGTGTCTGCTTATATGGTGTATATCTCTAAGTAAGACAAATCACTGATGCTATCTCGACTTCTGAATTTTTATTCTAACATGTTATGAACCACTTTTAAACTTGAATACCTGCAAGAGAACAATAAGATCCAAATTTCCAGAGTATTATATTATTGGCCGATATGGAAAGAAAAGGTAACAGAGACGGAAGTGGGTGGAAAGAGAGGTTTTACTGTCATCTCCGCACCCAGCAATAGATACAGACGTTTATTAGGTGCTGCCTTCTTTATATGTCCTCTTAAACATCAGGAATACGTACATGAACAAGCACAATTTGTTCTCCTAATAATTTCTGACCTTTGGGAAATAGGAAAACCTGATGTTCTAAATTGATCTTTTAAAGTATTTTAAAGAGGATAGGAAGAAAAGAAAGAAAGCAGCTACTGCCCTCACCCATACTCCAGTTATACAGACTCCATCCATAAACAAATATTACCAAATATTAACAAAAATAAGCTGAGAAATATATAAATGAGTGAAACTTCAAAAACTAGGTATTTTATATTTGTATTTTGCCCAATTATCCTAAAACAACATGTGGAAGATAAAATACGTAAGAATAGATTTTTTTTTTTTTTTAATTTTCCACTCTGGCCACAAATAATTCCAAAATCTTAATTTGCTTAATAATAGGAAATCATTTTATAGAGTTTTGGGTTTTTCTAAAGTTTCTGATATCCTTAAAATAATTAATTATTTTTTTCTAGAGAAAAACATATACACATTATTGAAAATATGCTTATGTTTTCTTAATCTTTAACTGGTTTTATTACAACCACCCGATTTTGAGACAGTCTGGAACTTCTTTTTTGCTTTTACTACTATTCCTTGCCTCCAACATCCCACTTTATCTTAAATTCTTTCTTTAATCTTCAAACAACCTTTTCAAAGAGGGTGAGTGAGAATTAAATTTCTATAATCTTTTATATATTTTTATATTTTCATTAGATATAGAATTTGCAGTCTGTGATAATTGTTCTCAGAACTTTGAAGATACATTTACACTATTTATAGCATCTATGCTGCTGCTGTGATGTTTAATATAATACCAACATCAAAATTTTCCTTTGTAGGTATTTTGTTTGTACTTCCCTGACAATGACCTTTTCTTAATCAGTGGTTCTGAAATTTCACAAGAAAGTGCCTTGTTCAAATTCACTTTACACTTTGAATTATGAAGATGCATACCCCATATCAACTCTGGGACATTCTTCTATTTCCATAATGAATTCCTTCATTCCATTATTTCTCTTTCATTTCTCAGAAGTTCTTACTAGACAAATATTAGACATCCTAAACTGATCATCAATATTATTTACCCTCTTTCATAATTTCCATCTCCTTGGTTTTTATTCCTGAATTCTGGGAGATTTCCTTGATTTTATCTTTAAGGTTTTTTTTTATTGTTTTAGTTTAACTGAAAACTAAATTAAGCATATTCTTAATTTCCAATAAATCTTTACTGTTCTTAAATTACCTTTCATTATAGTCTCTTCCTACTTTACTGTTATCTTGAAGAATTTTTAAATTTTTTTCCCTTTGTTCTTTTGGAAGTTATTGATCTGACTCAACTTTTGTAGTTCTCCCTTTCCCATTCACATTCCTAGATAAATTACAGATTGATTGAATATAGGAAATTGTCATTGGTTTCCTTGTCTAACTGTGGACTTATTTTCAAAACAATCCTTCCTTTGATCAGGAGGACTGAAAAAATATGGGGTAGGTTATTGGAAAGGCTTCAGGTAAGGGTTGCAAAAAGCAGATAGGTTTTGCTATCTTAGATGTTTAGTAAATACCACAAGAATGGAAGGGTGGAGGTGTAGCCACTTGCATTGTGGTTCCTGAGAGAGTCCTATTATTAAACATTCTAAAGATTACTCCAAATACATTCTTTGTTTAATTATTTTTCAGCATATTACGGGGGTAGAAATGTTTAGGTTACGTATATTGCCTTTGCCCCACCTGAGTCAGAGCTTTAAGTATGTCCATCCTCCAGACGGTGCGCACTGTACCCATTAGGTGTGTATATACCCATCCCCTCCTCCCACCTCCCATCTGCTTGACACCTGATGAATGTTATTCTTATATGTGCACTTAGGTGTTGATTAGTTTATACCAATTTGATGGTGAGTACATATGGTGCTTGTTTTTCCATTCTTGTGATACTTCACTTAGTAAAATGGGCTCCAGCTCTATCCAGGATAATACAAGAGGTGCTAGATCACCATTGTTTTTTGTGCCTGAGTAGAATTCCATGGTCTACATATACCACATTTTCTTAATCCATTCGTGTATTGATGGGCACTTGGGTTGTTTCCACATCTTTGCAATTGTGAATTGTGCTGCTATAAACATTCGAGTGCAGATGTCTTTTTTATAGAATGTCTTTTGTTCCTTTGGGTAGATGCCCAGTAATGGGATTGCTGGATCGAATGGTAGATCTACTTGTATCTCTTTCATGTATCTCCATATTGCTTTCCCCAGAGGTTGCACTAGTTTGCAGTCCCACCAGCAGTTTATGAGCGTTCCTATCTGTCCGCATCCACACCAACATTTATTGTTTCAGGACTTTTTGATAAAGGCCATTCTCACTGGAGATAAGTGATATCTCATTTTGGTTTTGATTTGCATTTCCCTGATGATTAGCGATGTTGAGCATTTTTTCATATGTTTTTTGGCCATTATTCTGTCTTCTTTTGAAAAGTTTCTGTTCATGTCCTCTGCCCACTTTTTGATAGGGTTATTTGATTTTTTCTTGCTGATTTTCCTGAGTTCTAAATAGATTCTAGTTATCAGTCCTTTATCGGATGTGTAGCATGCAAAAATTTTCTCCCATTCTGTAGGTTGTCTGTGTGCTCTCGCAATAGTTTCTTTGTCTGTGCAGAAGCTTTTTAATTTGATCAGGCCTCATCACACATCTTACTTCCTGTCCTAGTCCCAGAGCTTGTAAAGGTGAACTCATCAAATCTTAAATTAAAAAGTATTCATAGTTGTAGTTAAAGG
>CAUYRB010005054.1:0-14096 GCA_963574695.1 Propithecus perrieri
GACGCCACGGCACTCTAGCCAGGGCAAAAAAGTGAGACTCTGTCTCAAAAAAAAAAAAAAAAAAAAAGTTTGTTTTATTGCTGTTATTTGTACTTTCTAGTAACTACAAGGATAAAGACAAAACTTGTCTTCTACTCTAGACTTTGACTACTGTTCAGATAATTTTATGAGATGTGATGGATATGCCTTATATTCCAAGTAAAGGGGAAGTGGTCTAATGTAGTATGGTGTTGCTTCATTTCCACTGCCATTGTCTCACATTAGCCCAATCTGGACCTTCATCGTTTTATACTAATGATTATGATTTCCTCTTACCTGGTTTCTCTACTTTTGGTTTCTTCCTGCTTGTCTCCAGCCTGTTTACCACATGTAACTAGAGTGATGCTTCTATTAAGTAGAACTGAAGCAAATTGTTGATATTTGACTATTTTGGACTAGCAAAAAAAAAAAAAAAGACAATTGCGTATGGTACGACATAGTATAACATAGATACAACTGTGCCATTCCTTGACCTAAAATTATTTTATATGTTTCTATTGTCTCTATAAAATTGTACAAACTCCTCAGCATGACATATAAGAACATACTCTATTTATGGCAGACCTTAAACTTGGGTGCTTAAGTATGATTTGAAAACTAAAATGCCTACAGGGATGAGATAAATAGCGTAAATGTTTGACATGACTTGAAGCGTGACCAAAGAATGGTGCACATAGGGCATGGTGATTGTGAGGCAGCAGGCCATCTCTGAAGGAGCTATTCCAGTAGATTACTTCCATGGTTCCATAGTTTTGATCTTTCATAAATCTAGAGTTCTATCTGAAATTTCTAAATGTTTTAATATTAATAGCAAGTATAACATGTATATGGGCTATGCATTATTCCAAGTCCTTTTCAATGTGACCAGCTAATTCAAAATTTTAACAATCATTATACAGACAAAACATAACACATCTCTAAGAAAAATTTGATCCGAAAGCTTCCAGTTCTGCCTTCTTCTTTTAGATACTTCTGCCAACATATCAGATTATTCCCAATTTTAGAACAAAGCAGCCACTTACATACCTTCCAGTTTTTGCTCCTGTGGTGTCGTCTGCATTGAATTTCATTTTCCTTCTTTCCTAGTTTTCTTTTCCCACCTCAACTCCAATTAACACCTTTCTTTTTATTCTTTAAAGCTAATCACTGTTTTTTTTTTGTTGTTGTTTTTATTAAGGCTTCCTGATTTCCTTCACAGTCTTAAACAATTTTTCCTTCTTTCTTTCATGGCACTTTCTCAGCACACAGCTCAGAGCTTCCACATCATAGGCATTCAAAAATGTTTACTAAATGAGTTAATGACTATTTTGAGTATTATTTATCACCATTAATTTATTTCAAAAACATATTTGGCCACATATTATGCCAGGAACTCTTTTAAAAGAGTCTAAAATGCCTTTGTTAAACCTAGAAATAATCCATCATAAACTTTCTAGGTCTATATTTTCCCAAAGCATCCATTGTGACATGATTTCATCATTTGCCTAAATCCTTTTCAATCAGGATACAGTTCCTTGGAATTGCAGCCTTTATTAATGCCCAGCAAATATGGATTCTACTCCATCTTGAAAATGGCAGTTAGGTAGCAAGATGCAAGATCTTAAAGCTAATCTCTTCCAAAAGCTCAATAAATCTTGTTTGACAGCTTCCACTAGCTGTATGGAAAAATGAGAGAGAGAGAGAGAGAGAGAGAGAGATGTAATCAAGTTGCTTTTCTAATGCTACGTGACAATCTAGTAATAGAATTTATTTAAGGATATACACCTGCCTTGTTTAAAACACATACACATATGCACACATGAAAGTTAGATAATGAGAGTGACATTAATAAGATGGCAGAATACGAGTTCTCCACTTTTACTCTCGCCACACAGAAATCAAACTAGCAACTATCCACAGCCAAGCATACCACTGTGACTATCTCAGAACATGGAAGTGGGACTGAGCTCCCTTGCACTGCAGAACAGACAGACTGAATAGTAAGAGAATGGTTCTCTTTGACCATGCCACTCCTCGCCTAAGCCAGCGCAGCTCCATACACAGAGAATTCTCCTGGAACCATAGTTTCTACAGTGGGAAAAGTGAGTTGGAGGCAGATATTCACCTTTCCCACAATTCTGGGACCCTTTGAAAGAGGCTCACTCTGGTCTCATCCCATAGGAAACATTGGGAGTACTGTCAGAGATAGGCCACCTGGGTCAGTTAGAAACAAAGAATGCGGATAGAGCTCACAGTGGGCAGCATACGGATCTTGGTGGTTGCTCTGCATTCCAGCCAACATAGGTGCCACCCCAGAGAAACCAGCCAATAGCATCGTGCTGCAGGAAACACAGTCCATGAGTTTTCTAGGCTCAAATCCCTGGCCAGCTTCCCTACACAGCTGGGTGCTCTCATTCAGTCTTCTCCAGGTTGAGAGGCAATTGCAGCTCTGTGATTACCGATAGGAGAAGCATGTGGTCCTTCCTGATCCTTGTGGCAGAGAAGTAATCTGACTAAGTTCTGCTGCTCACATTAAGTGTTCCCCAGACTAGGAAGCAATTGCCGGTCAGTGATTACCTGAAAAGGAAGCATCTGGCCCTGCTCAAACCTAGTGATAGAAAAGTGACCCAGCTAAAACCCATGTGCTCTTGTTGAGTCTCCCCTAAGCCAGGAGACAACTTCAGATCAATGATTACTCATGGAGGGCACATCTGGCCTCACCCAACACGAGCTACAGAGTGGTGATTCCACAAAACCTTGGTGCTCTGTTTAAGCCTAGCCTCGGCCACAAGGCAGTCCCAAGTCCAAACATATGTGTGGATCACAGCCTCTAGCCCTGGGAACCTGGTATGGCTGAGCAGCAACCCCAGAGACCTCACCCAGCCTTGGAGCCCATCATATGGCCTGCCCAAATACAGATTTCAAATAACAGTATGGTTCATCCAGGGAAAACAAACTGCAGCACTGCCCAATCAGAGACAATTGTAGAGCCAAGCCAGCAGCTCCACCTGATGGCACAGTCCAGCCAGTGGTCTCATTGGACTATGGAGCAGCCAGCATTACCATTTTACCTCAGAGCATAGGAAGTGACCCAGCCCAAATAGAGAACCTGACACCAAGGCCTGCATATCTAGGGTTGCTACCAGCTGACCCATCCAAAATCCCAGAATAGACAAATATTAGTATAATAGTAAAGGTCCATCACTATTAAAGAACACCTGCAAAGATCAAAAGAGGTGGCTGTCCCCTCAAATGTATAGGTATAAACATAAGAACACAAAGATTATAAGAAATCAGGGAAATATGATATGATCAAAGGAAACTAATAAAGCATAGTAAGCATAGCATACTAATAAAGCATATTAATAATATACCTAGAAGAAATGGAGATCTGTGAAACGACTGGCAAAGACTTTAGAATGATCTTAAAGAAGTTCAGGGAACTGCAAGAAAATACAAATAGAAAATTAGATGAAATTTGAAAAATAATTCATGAACAGAATGAGAAGTTTGTCAAAGAACTAGAAACAACAATAATGATGTAAAAAACCAAATAGAAATCTTAGAGATAAAGAATACAATAATGAAACTGAAAAATCCAACACAAAACTTCAACAGCAAACTTAAGCAGAAGGAAGAATCAGTGAGCTGGAAAACAGGACATTTGAAATTAAATGATCAGAGAAGCAAAAAGAAAAAAGAATGAAGAAGAATAAAGAATGCGTACAGGAATTATGTGACACCATCAAGCAAACTAACTTTCACATAATAGGAATTCATGAAGGAGGAAGGAAAGAAAAATGCCTAGAAAATATATTTATGAAAATAACAGTTGAAAATTTCCCCAGTTTGGGAAAAGATGACAACATCAAGGTCCTGGAAGCTCAGAAGTTGCCAATCAACTTCGAACCAAAGAGGAGTTCACCAACATACATCATAATCAAATTATCAAAAACCAAAGACAGACCAGGTGCCTAGTGGCTCGTGCCTGTGATCCCAGCACTGTGGGAAGCTGAGGCAGGAAGATTGCTTGAGGCCAGAAGTTCAAAACTAGACTGGGAAACATAGCAAGACCCTGTCTCTACAAACTATGGAAAAAACAGCTGGGAATTATGGCACATTCCTGTAATCCTAGCTGCTCACAGGGCTGTAGTAGGAGGATTCCTTAAGCCCAGGAGATTGAGGCTGCAGTGAGCTATAATTATGCCATTATACTCCAGCCAGGGTGACAGAGTGAGACCCTGCCTCTAAAAAAAAATATCAAAGAAATAAAGTAGCAAGAGAAAAGAAACATATCACATTCAAGGGAGCCCCAATATAGCTGTCAGCAGATTTCTCAGCCAAAACCACACAGGCCAGGAAAGAGTGGGATGATATATTCAAAGTGCTGGAAAAAAATATTACCCAGCAAAGCTCTTCCTTCAGAAATGAGGGATAAATAAAAACTTTCCCAGATGAATAAAAGCTAAGGGAGTTCATGACCTCTAGGCCTACTTTACAGGAATTGCTAAAGGGAATTCTTTAAGCTGAAATGAACAACTATTATACTAATTAATAACAAAAGACATATTTAAAAGTAAAACCTCAATGATTATAAGTAATACATAGTAACACCCAGAATTTTATAATATTATGAGCAGTGTATAAAGAAATTTTATCCCTAATAAGAGGGTTAAGAGATGAAATTATTTTTTAAAAATCCCTGTAGTTATAACACATTGGTAAGCAATACACGTTAAAAGAACCCAAATCATCAAAATCATAAAAGGTGGGGAGGGGGAATGAATGAAATTGTAGAATTTTGTATGTGATTAAAGGCAAGTTGTTTTCAGCTTAAAGTAGCCTATTTTAAGGATATTTATGTAAACCTCATGGTAACCACAAAGTAAAAATTTATATTAAATAGTAGTTGTGTAAAATATAAAAACATAGTATTCAAAGCATGCTGCCATAGGAAACCACCAAACCACAGAGGAAAAGAGCAAAAGAGAAAGAAAGAAAGGACTCGTAAAATAATCATAAAACAAATTATAAAATGGAAATAGTAAGTCCTTACTTATCAATATTAAATGTAAATGTATTAAATTCTCAAACAAACAAACAAAAAAAACCCATAGAGTGGCTGAATGGATCAAACAACAAAAAAAAATAAGATTCAACCACAGGCCACTTACATGAAACTCACTTTACTAGTAAGGACACAGATTGAAAGTGAAGCAGTAGAAAAAGATATTGCACATCACTGGAAACTGAAAGGGAACAAAGATAGTTATATTTATGATAGAGAAGATAAACTTTAAGCCAAAAACTACAAAAAGAAACAAGAAAGTCGTTACATAATAATAAAGGAGTTAATTCACCAAGAAGAAATAAAAATTATAAATATATATGGACCCAACATTGGAACACCTAAATACATAAAACATTTATAAAATTAATGTGTTGAGATATCTGCACTCGCATGTTCATTGCAACATTTTTCACAATAGCCAAGATATGGAGACAAAGTAGGTGTCCATTAATGGACGAATGGATAAAGCAAATGTGGTATAAGGTAATGGGTTGCTTAATTGAGGATATATTCTGAGGAATATGAGCGTTAGGTGATTTTGTTGTTGTGAACACATCATAGAGTGTACTTACACAAACCTACATGGTAAAGCCTACTACATACCTAGGCCATATGATATAATCTATGGCTCCTAGGCTACAAACCTGTACAACATGTGACTATACTGAATACTGTAGGTGATTGTAACACAATGGCAAGTATTTGTGCATCTAAACATATCTAAACACAGAAAAATTACAGTAAAAATACAGTATTATAATCTTATGGGACCACTGTCATATATGTGGTCCATCATTGACAGAAACATCATTATGCAGCACATAACTATATATGCACAATGGAATATTATTCAGCCCTAAAAGGGGGAAATTCTGCCATTTGCAACAACATAGATGAATCTAGAGGACATTATGCTAAGTAAAATAAGTTAGACACAGAGAGACAAATACTATGTGATCTCACTTATATGTGGAATCAAATAAAGTTGAACTCAGAAGTAGAGAGTAGAATCATGATGGCTACCAGATGCTAGGGGTGTGATGAGGGGGGGAATGGGGAGTTGTCAATCAAAGCATACAAAGTTTCAGATAGACAGGGAGAATAGGTTTTGAGATCTATTCCACAGCAGGATGATTATAATAAATAATTGTATTTTATATTTCAGAATAACTAAGAGCAAATTTCGTATGTCTCACTACAAAAAATGATAGGTAAGTTAAGTAATGAATATGTTAATTAGCTTGATTTAATCCTGCCACACGGTATATGTATATCAAAACAACACCTTGTACTCCATAAACGTATACAATTATGATTTCTCAATAAAAAATAATAGCAATAATAAATTTTAACACAGAAAGGTAGTGAACATTAGGAGAGAAAAATGAGGCAAAGAGAAAACAACAGTAGAGGTATCACAGGAACTGGGAATGAGATTTATAAAACACACACACTTCAAAACATTCTTTAAAGTTGAGCAAATTGTTGTCTAAAATCACATTTTCAAGTTATCAGATTGCTATACCTCAAATGGAGCAAAGTCACTGTAGATGTGTACTAGTTTCTATTGCTAAGTAACAAATTATCCCAGAGTTAGTGGCCAAAAAAGACACATATTTTCTCAGAGTTTCCATGAATCAGAAGTCTGTACTTGGTTTAGTTGGTGCTAAAGATCTTACAAGGCTATAATAAAGGTGCTGGCTGAGCTGTTTTCTCATTTGGAGGCCAGCCAAAGGTAGAATCCATCTCCAAGCTAGTTCAGGTTGTTGGTAGAATTCATTTCCTTGTAGCTGTATGACTGAGGGCCCTGGCATCTTGCTGGCTGTCGGCTGGAGGCTCCCCTCAGGTTCTAGAGGCCACCTACAGTTCTTTGCCACATGGCTGGTTACTTCCTGAAGCTTGCAAGGAGAGTTTCTCTCCCTAGAATGGGCCCAGCCTTTCTTTTAATGGCTCAGGTCTGATTAACTCAGTCCCAACCAGGATAATTTTCCTTTTGATTAACTCAAAATTAACTTATTTGGGACTTTAATTAAATCTGTCAGATGCCATCACCTTTGCCATATTCTATTGGCTAGAAGCAGGCCGTTATGGGCTTAGATATGTCGCCACCCACCACCAATTCATGTTGAAGTACTAACCCCCAGTAGTTCAGAATGTGGCTGTATTTGGAGTTAGTGCCTTTAAAGAGGTAATTAAGGTTAAATGAGTTCATTAGCATGGGTCCTAATCCAATATGACTGGTCTCCCTATAAAAAGAGGAGATTAGGACATAGCGATGCACAGAGGAAAGACTTTATGAAGACAGAAGGAGAAGACGGCTATTAATAACCCTAGGTGAGAAATCTTAGAAGAAATCAACTCTGCCAAAACCTTGATCTCAGACTTTAAGCCTTCAGAACTGTGAGAACATTAATTTCTGTTGCTCAAGCTATCCATTCTGTGGTACTTTGTTATGGCAGTCCTAGCAAACTATTAATATTAAAAATATTCGGGTCCAGCTCAAACTCAAGTCTAAAGCGTTACACAAGGAATGAACACCAGGGGCAGAAATCGTGTGAGTTACCCAGGACTAACCCTCTACAACTGGTCCCCAACCCCTAGGCCACGGACAGGTCCACAGCCTGTTAGGGACAGGGCCACAGAGATCTGCTGCCCCCCATCTCCATGGAAAATTTTCTTCCATGAAACTTAGGAACCTCCCCCTTCACCCCTGCCCACACAGCAGGAGGGGAGGTGAGCTGCAAGCTAGCAGAAGCTTCATCTGTATCTACAGCCACAACCCTCCCCATCACTGGCATCACCGCCTGAGCTCTGCCTCCACGCAACCCTTCCCCCGGCTATAGAAAAATTGTCTTCCATTAAGCTGGTCTCTGGTGCCACAAAGGTTGGGGACTGCTGCTTACAAGGTATAACTCTAAATGGCCTAATCTAGGGAAGAAGGGATAGAGCAGGCATTATCAATATTCATCAATTTTAGGATCTCTTTTATTTTTAGGTACATGGAGGATTACACTTCTCTATTGCTTTAAAGCAAATGAAATGTGAGCAAATGTGTCCACTTCCAGGATGAACCAGTTAATGCTGGTGCTCTATTTTCAAGCTCTTCTTTTCCTGACCACAGCAAACCTCCGAACTTCTTCTTGTAGTGTTAGCATCTTCAAATGGTGAACTTCATCAACATGGGTCCCTGCATAATTACCCATGAACAGAGTCTCACTTAACAGCCCACACTAAATGTGTACCATGAATAAGAAATAAGCCTATGTTATTTTAAGCTAATGACATTTTGGAGTTGTTTATTATAACGTCATAATCTAGCTTAATAGACAAATGAGATGGAGTAAAGTTTTATGCTGTTAGTGAACTTGGGCAATTAAAATAACTAAACAGTAAAATTAAAGTACTTGCTCAAATTCGTGTAAAATTGTGAAAGAAGGTGGCTGCTTTCTTTATACCTAATGAATTGCTATCAGAAGTTTATATGACGCCAACTGAGACTGGTGAAATAATAATCTGGAGTTCACATGGAAATAAGACCTGCCTCCCAAAAACTTCCTTTAACCAAGAGTTTATTTAAACAAACTAATCCTCTGAGTCATCAACTCCTATGGTAGTGCTGCATTTAACTCTAATATTATGGTAGAAGGAAACTACATAAGACAATCTCAGAAAATTCACCAGAGCTTTGAAATGAATAATCCTCAGTGTGAATTAAAATTCTGCACCATATTGCCTCAAGCCTTGATTTTTGTTTCGATTTTTTTTCATGCCCAATCCTCTCAAATCTTTCTTTTTTTCATTTTCATTTTCTGGTTTTTGTCTAAATAGAACACTGGGAAAATAATTGTTTGATTTTTTTTCCTTGTTTGAGATCAAGAAATATAAAGTTGAGGAGGACTTACAAGGATGTGTCTTTTGTATAACTGTAAAAAGGAGTTGCAGCGAGACACAGCTGGAGCAATGAGAAAGAACTGAAGGGGAGAGCCAGAAAGAGCTCTTATAATAAGATTAATTTCTGATTCCTAACTAGCCTCCATGAATGGAGGCAGACAGATCTATTCCATGGAATCATCTTTGCCTTTCTGTGCAGTGCTGTCTTCAGATAAATGCTTTCAGGTGGCAATACTTTAGCTCAGATAAAAGGGAGGGTGTCTACCCTGTCTAATGGGAAGGAAGTCATGCAATTTATCCTCTTTTGGCAAGTGACATAATAATGTGTCAAATTCTGTAGCCTACCCCTTTTGTGAGAAGCGGTTCACTTTCTACTTCCAGTCCATCACGCTCACTGAAGCATCCCTTGGAAATGTCAAAGCCACCTGATCAATCTTTTTTGGTTAGGAGGCTATGAGAAAGAAGACATACGGACAAGCATGAAGAAGAAAGAATAGGTTAGACAGTATAGACAGCATACTAATTAAAGGAAGACCTACTCCCTCTTCCTTCTGTTAATATTTCTTTCTTCATTATCTATACACATATAAGTGTGTGTATTGGTATATATATACACACACACTCATATATATGTGTACCCATGTATAAAAAATCAATTAGCAGAGAGAATAAGGCCAGTAAGTATTCTGGTTACTATGGAGACCAGAGTGGAGCTTGGGGAAAAGAAGAATTTTGATTTTGAGTGTTAACATTTTGCTACCATTTTTGAAATTTTAAAAATTTCTTAAATACTTTAATTAGAAGCATTTAACACCTACTTTGAAATGAGTTTGATTATGTCTAGACAAGCACAGAATTTTTAATGTCTGTGTCTTTGTTACCCCCCAGATGTGTCTATTTTCCCACTTTGAAAAGAAAGAAGTTCTGAAAGCATACAGTCTGTTTCCTGAACATTGACAAAAAGCAGAATATTATACTACATTTGAGCATATTTATATTCTTAAAGTTTAGGTAAACAAATAAAGAGTTTAAGCAAAACTGAAGAGAAGGCCCAAAAAACAAAAAGGCAATGAAATTACCTCCATATGTATGAGGTATGATGAATCTACATATTGGAAGGTTTGTATGTGTATTGGCTGGCTTCTCTTAATAAAATGGAAACTTAAAATGGAAATTGTCATTTTATATATCAAAAAGGACCTGGAAACTGAAAGCTAGTTTTTGAATGGCTTGCTTAAATGTAGGGCAATCGATTAATTTTAGCTTCAGTAATTTTAAATTACTTAAAGTAGGTTTTTTTTGAATAAACTACTTTTTAAACTTTGAACTATGAACCACTGTTTTTAGGGAGTCAAAGGAAGCATTATCCATGATATTCTTTCCAGTCATTTTAGGATTAATGTCAGACACATGAAAAGGAATGATGTGACTTTGGTAGGATTAATTCTAAGGTTTGTAGGAATGCTCAGATACGGCTGTCAATGTCAGTGCCAATGTCAGTCTCTGAATCTCTCTTCCTTTCCCCATTTGTAATCCATTTCTGTTATTCCTATTGATTTTTAACATTTCGTTTTCCTCAAATTTATCTTTATCTTTCCACCTGTTCTTTTCCATCATCTCATCCCTAACCCACTGCACTAGCCCCCTGAATACTCTGCATGCCTTTGCTCTTGCCCACCTCTAATCTATTTGCCATATTTTGACAGAGTAGTACTTGTAAGAAATAAATTCAATTGCATCACTTTCATACTTAGAATACTTCAAAGGGGTCTTGTCATCCTTTGCACCAAGAGCAGGATGCATAACATGGATTACAAGTTCCTACAGTATCTGCTTCCTGCTCATCCTCCCCCACCCTCGTGTCCCAGTTTCTTCTTATACCTCTGCATGCTCTGCATCTCACAGCCTCCTTGGCTGACTTCCTCTTTCTAGGATATGTCATGCTCCTTCCTATCTTGGGGAATTTGCACCTGTTGCTTCATGTGTGGGACATGTTCTTATTTTCTTGCTTACCTGCCACACATCCCTCAAGTCTGATTCCACGTGCCAGTTCTACAGGAAACCATTTCACTGACTCCAGACTAGACACATTGTATACATGCGATACCCCGTACTTTTCCTTTATAGCACCTTTAATAGGTTGTAATTATAAATTGTGCTCTTATGAATTTCCATAGTCTCAAAGTACAAATGTGTAAAAAGATGCAATTTCTTTCATTACTGTCCAATAGGATTTAGCTCCTGCAATTCCATTTCTATCTGTGATGCAACTAAATCTTGCCACAAGTCACTTCAGGTTTTTTCTTTTCAGTCTTTTCATATAAATGCCATTCTTTCCATTCAAGGGCTTTCTCTTTCCCATCTCCTTCCCTTCTCTTAGGAGGATATGAGTTCTTGGACCTTGGAGGGAATAGGATACATTGTTCATAATGGTTCTCCATTTTCTATTACCTGTGCTGAGATCTATTTATTCTTCCTTTTTCTGACTGTGCTGCCATTTCTTGCTGCTACTCTCGATCTTGCAGTGGCCTCTGATTGTGACATCCATGCCCTCTGTTTCATCCTAATCCTACCCCAGAGACCTGCTGGAATGTTTTTAGGACTTGATCTTCCCTTGGTTAGTGGTGGATTTGGGGCAAAATGTTGCTTTCAAACTCAGTTGGTTTTCTATATCTGCTAAGGTCTGAATGTTTGTGTCCCCCACCCCAAATATGTTGAAATCCCAACTTTTAAGGTGATGGTATTAGGAGGTAGAGACTCTAAGAGGTGATTATGTCATGAGGCAGAGCCCCCATGAATGGGATTAGCACTTTTATAAAACAGGCCCAAGAGAGAACCCCTCAACCCTTCCACCATGAGAAGGTGTCATCTGTGAATCAGGGAGTGGGCCCTCACCGGACACTGAATCTACCTTGATCCTAGACTTTCCAGCCTCCAGAATGGTGAGAAATAATGTTATGTTGTTTATAAGCTATCCAGCCTGTGGTATTTTGTTGTAGCTGCCAGAATGGACTAAGACTATCCCCCATTGGAGTCTGTGCGCTCTGTGAGGCTGCCTTTAGGCCCATCTGCCTAGAGACCTTACTCAGTCACAGCTACCAGAGGGCTGTGGTGCCATGGTTGAATAAAGTTTTTCTGTGATCCTTGCTTCCTTTCTAGGATGCAACAGGGAAAGTGAAACTCTGCTCCAGCTCAACTTTCTGTGGTTTTGCCTCAGGAAAAGGCAGAACCAAGGGTTCCTTTCTCAGCAATCCATACCAACCATGGCCTTACTCTCTCCAAGTTCTGAAGCTCTTATTACCAGATAAAAACTTGGAATATTCTTCATTAAATGCCTTACTTTGGAGATAGGGTACATTCAGAGTTGTATGGCTATAGACTTCATTGAATGGTTTTCTAATATACATTTGTGGATCGACGTTGCACTCACTTCCTTAATGTTTGCCTACCCTTGATATTCAGAATCATCTTTTATTTTAAGCATCTTCTTATTGGCTTTCAAGATAATTGTCCCTGGAATGAGCTTTAAAAATAAATCCATTTTGAAACTAAGTTTACTTCTTCATTTTCAAGCTGATATGCTGTCCTCTGGGGCAACAAAGATCCTTCTGAGAAAAAAAAAAACTTGTTAATTTTCTGAAATATTATCTTTCTATATGTGATTGATTTTTGTATCTGCCATAGAATTGCAAGCTCTCCGAGGTCAAGAGTCAGGTTTTATTTATACTGTTGTATTCCTTGGCTCATATTGGGGGGGCTCTTCATTAGTAAATATTATTGAAGAAGTGAATATACAAACAAGTGTCAACCAAGAAGAGATAAAAGACCAGACTGCAAAGCAGTAAGACAGGCATTTATTGGGGTCTTAGGAAATACAATTGGGAGACACAGATTCAGCTAGAAGCCATTTTTTTTTTTTCCTGAAGAGACAGAGGGAAGTAGGGGTTTTTAGAAGGAAGCCATGGGTGATTACATAAGTTATTTTGAAAGAATTATCATTGGTGCAGCAGCTGGCTTGGCACATGAGTTCACAGCTCATTGATTGTGGCTGTTTAGGAGCTGTCACACTGGTCAAATTCAGCTACTTTCCACGATGTTGTGGTCGTGGCAGTTTGGCTCAGTCCAAAGGTTCAAGGAAAGTTCCTGTTTTATTTTTGAAAGATTGCAGGTTGTGCAGGCAGTCTTTCTTAGAATGGCTGCCTGGCTCCATTTTGGAGCTCTGAACCAGAATGCTGCCATTTTGTATATCACACATCGTGCAAGGATCATAGCAAAGAGAAACAAACTCAGAACTCACTATTAGTAGGTTGGTCCCAATCCTCCAAATAGAAACCTGTAAGTTCCACTAGAGTAGATTGTTTGGCCTGGAGCCCATCTACCTCTACCATCTCCCCTAATATTAAAATCTATATCACTCTGATGGGGAAAGGCTATGGTTTTGTTTTGTCTGAGCTGTATGGAAAGATGAAAGAGATGAGAACATGTATGGCAGCCAGGACAAACTTACAATCCACAGAAAGGGTGCAGGAGACAGAAGACACTAGAGCCATGGCTGAGGTCCTTTTCAGGTTAGAAAACATCATGGATCATTTTATTGCAATGGTCATGTGCACGAAAGGGGAAAATAAAAGAAATACATTCATTTATTTCATTTTTTAATGCACAATAATCTATCATTTGTAAGTGCCTCTCAACTGGTGACTTGGCCCCTGCTGAATTCTCCTTTTCTTTGCATAAAAGAGGAAAGACACACCTGCACCTGAATGTTTATAGCAGCACAATTCACAATTGCAAAGATGTGGAAACAACCCAAGTGTCCATCAATACATGAGTGGATTAATAAAATGTGGTATATGTATACCATGGAGTACTATTCAGCTTTAAGAAACAACGGTGATATAGTACCTCTTGTATACTCCTGGATAGAGCTGGAACGCATTCTACTAAGTGAGGTTTCCCAAGAATGGAAAGACAAGCACCACATGTACTCACCATCAAATTGGTATTAACTGATCAACACATAAGTGCACATATAAGAATAACATCTATTGGATGTTGGACAGGCGGGAGGGGGGAGGAGGAAGGAGGAGACGGGTATATGCATACACAAAAAGTG
>CAUYRB010005055.1:0-39661 GCA_963574695.1 Propithecus perrieri
TGTTGGAAATACTCTTCTAGACATTGGCCTAGGCAAAGAATTTATGAAGAAGACCCAAAAGGCAATCACAGCAACAACCAAAATAAATAAATGGAACCTGATCAAATTAAAAAGCTTCTGCACAGCCAAAGAAACTGTCACAAGAGCAAACAGATAACCTACAGAATGGGAGAAAATTTTTGCATGCTACAAATCCGATAAAGGGCTGAGAACCAGAATCTACTTAGAACTCGGGAAAATCAACAAGAAAAAATCAAATGACCCTATCAAAAAGTGGGCAAAGGACACGAACAGAAACTTTTCAAAAGAAGACAGAATAATGGCCAAAAAACATATGCAAATTAAAACCACAATGAGATATCACTTATCTCCAGTGAGACTGGCCTTTATCAAAAGTCCCAAAACAATAAATGTTGGCGTGGATGCGGAGAGATAGGAACACTCATGCACTGCTGGTGGGACTGCAACTAGTGCAACCTCTGTGGAAAGCAATATGGAGATATCTTAAAGAGATACAAGTAGAAGTACCATTCAATCCAGTAATCCCATTGTTGGGCATCTACCCAAAAGAACAAATGATACTCTATAAGAAAGACACCTGCACCCAAATGTTTATAGCAGCACAATTCACAATTGCAAAGATGTGGAAACAACCCAAGTGTCCATCGATACATGAGTGGATTAATAAAATGTGGTATATGTATACCATGGAGTACTATTCAGCTTTAAGAAACAATGGTGATATAGCACCTCTTGTATTTTCCTGGATAGAGCTGGAACGCATTCTACTAAGTCAAGTATCGTAAGAATGGAAAAACAAGCACCACATGTACTCACCATCAAATTGGTATTAACTGATTAACACATAAGTGCACGTATAAGAATAGCATCTATTGGATGTCAGGCAGCGGGGAAGGGGTAGGGGGGAGGAGGGGACGGGTATATGCATACACAGAGAGTGCAATGTGCACCATCCGAGGGATGGACACACTTGAAACTCAGACTTGGCGGGGGAGGGTGGACAAGGGCAACATACGTAACCTAAACATCTGTACCCTCATAATATGCTGAAATAAAAAAAAAAAAAAGAAAAAAATAAGCACAGGTTGCTATAAAAAGGCATGAAAGTATTTAGGGGTTGCCTGTGGTCCACAAATTAAGGTACGTTGTTTTCTTTGATACAATGTGATTTTTATATTACGCTCTTTTATAATTGGTTCTTATAATCTGATTATATGTTGCATGTGGTTGTTGACATAAGGCCTTGTTAAAATATTTTAATAAAATAATAACAGCAACAATAAAAAAAACTCCACTTGAATAAGTAACCCCATTTCTGTGACTGTTCCATGTAATCATAATAAAAATGTCAATCAAACTCTTGATTACCCATAGGATCAAATCTGAATGTGCTCAAATTTTACATCTCAGGAAAAAAGAAAACACCTGAATTTAAGCATAATTACCTAATTTCTCATGGAAAGGTATTGTTTTGAATTTCCAGCATTTTTTTGGGTCAGCTAGTTAGTTTTACTGGGGAAGTGGCCTTCACTGTTGCTGTGTGTCTGTTTGGGGGCTCTATCCTGAAATGTTCTGATTCACTAGATCGTGGGTGAGTCTCAGTCTTTTTTTAACTAAAGTTGGTTTTTTTTTTTTTTTTAACTAAAGCAAAGGTGATGTATGTCATCCATGAGTATACTTTGATAGACACTGTCCAAGAGCATTAGTTCTCAAATGGGGAAGATTTTGTCCCCCAGAGAACATCTGGCAATGTCTGTGGATATTTTTTGTTGTCATAACCGGTGGAAGAAAGGATATCTATTGATATCTACTGGTTAGAGACCAGAGATGCTGCTAAAGATTCCACAAGGCAAATGGACAGCCACCCACAACAGAGAATTATCCAGTCCATATATCAAGATTGCCAATATTGAGAAACTCAGAGCTCAAAGGAATAGATGTCTTGTTTTAATGTAGAATACACAGTAAAGTTTTTACTTTTCAGTTTTTTAATTTTCTACTTGACATTATCTGGATTTTCTCTACTTATTGCTAACATTACTAAGGAAAAGTGGCTGCTAATTTAGTCCTTCTAAATATGCCAATTTTCTATACTCATTTCATTTCATGAGCAGTGGAAAATCTGCTTATCATGTGAAAAATACGTACAGTCTCTCCCAAGTGAGAAAGCACTGACACATGATATGGACTATTTAAGCATACTCTGTATTTTTGCTGTGAAGACTCTGTAAACTGAAGGAAAATTATTGAATTTGAAGCACACAGAGTAAGACAGGGAAAGAGGCAAGATAAAAGGCAGGTGAAGCAGATATGGTGTAGAGCTAGGAAGGCTTTGTAGAGTTTGTAGGCAGACATAGCGTAGAGTTTGTGAAATTCTTGATAAGGATTTTAGAATTTATCATAACAACAACGCAGAAATATTACAGAGTTTCAAGTAGGAAAATGGTACAAATTTTTAAGCAAGGAAATGACTCAATCTCATAAAATATACTCCAGTTACTGTACTGAGAATAAATTTGGAAGTGAGGCAAGAATGAATTTAGGGAGATGGAATAAAGAAGTTATTATATGGCCGTACAAAGAGGTTAGAGGTGGTGATGGATTGAGTTAGGAGTTGGCACTGGAAATTAAGAGAAGATGGATGTGTATTATAATTGGGTAGCATGAACAGGTCTTGGGAATGAATTTGCAGGGTTAAAGGAGAAGATTACTGGCATGGACAATTGGATGGTGATACCAATCACTGAGAAGGAAAATGTAGTTTATATGACATGATATACAGTCATCCCTTAGTATCATGGGGATTGAATTCCAGGACTCCCTGAGGATACTAAAATTTGCAGATGTTCAAGTCCTTATGTAAAATGATGTAGTATTTGCGTATAACCTCTCATACATCCTCCCATATACTTAAAATACCTGCACATCACTTCATTCACGAGGATTGAGCATAGTATTCAGCATATGGCAAATTCAAGTTTTTCTTATTGGAGATATGTGGGATTTTTTCCCCAAATATTTTCAATCAGTGGTTGATTGAATCCACAGATTGGAACCCACAAATATGGAGGACTGAGTGTGTGTGTGTGTGTGTGTGTGTGTGTATGTGTGTATCTCTCTCTCTCTCTCTCTCTCTCTCTCTCTCTCTCTCTATATATATATATATATATATATATATATAAAATTTCCCATCATGGGATTAGTATCCTTACAGAAAGAAGAGAGACTAGAGCTCACACTCGCCTCCCTGAGAGGACACAACAAGAATGCAGCCCTCCTTCTGCAAGCCAGGAAAGGAGTCCTCCCCGGGGAACCGAATTAGCTGGCACCTTGATGTTGGACTTCCCAGCTTTCAGAACTGTTAGAAATAAATATCTGCTGTTCAAGCCACCCAGGCTATGGTATATTTTTATAGAAGTACCAGCTAAAATATGAACCAACACAAAAATGATAAAAGTCACAGCTACTGTTATTGCTGTGAGTAATAATCTATTCTTCCTCTCTGACTCACAATTCTCATGTCTTCTGCCAGCATATAATTATACTAAGGTGAGTTATGTTACTCAAACAGTGAAATACAATATGTACCCTTCCTTAAATATATTTGACGTGGAAACATTTTTTATGTTTCACATGAAACATTTTGGAATATATTTGCTGTAGATTGCTTTGGCCTACATTTTAAAGGCATGTGTGGGTCAAATATACTTCAGAGTCTTTTTGACTTGGAGAAAGTATCACCTATGATTGCCCATTTTCTTTGACTTCTGATTAAAAATGTGAAAGATAAAAAGGTGCTTGATCCCAATAATGGGGTGCACTGAATAGTAGAGTAATGAGAGAATAAGAAAGGGGGAATTCAGTAAACACCCTGAGTAGTACATAACTAGGGAAGGAAATCCCCCTTTTAAATTTCTAATAAAACAAAGACCAGTCTTTCCTTTATACATTAGTCTTTTTGCCATTGGATAAAATAACATTTTCTAGCAGCTGTTTGCTCATCTGTATTCACATCTTAGCATGGTACATGGGAGTACAGGAAAGCCTATTGGTATTCCAACCCTTTGTAATAAATTATCACAAATTTAGCAGCTTAAAACAATACAAATGCATTATCTAACAATTTTGCAAGGTGGGAACCTGGGTATAATTATCTGTGTCTTTTGTGTGGAGACACATGTCTCTGGCCTCCACTCCTCCATTTTTTGTTGTTGTTGTTGTTTCTTTTAGAAGGAATTATTGTATTACTGTTGGTTTATATACTTTCCTTACATGAGCAAGATATAATTCTTTCTCATTTATATTTGCCAGTTCCCAAGAGTAACCTAAGAGAAGAAGAAAGTACATATTAATGTATTTTCAATGGACCAAAGAGAGATGACCAGATTTGCTTTTATTTAAAAATAAGAGAGTAAACTTTGAGACTCTTCAGTAACTCAAGGGCCAGCCATAAATAAGGGAATGCTTTTCTCTGAAGCTGCACAGGGAACCACAGGTTAACTTTAAAAGTATTTGGAAATAAAATTTACTGGGAAAAATTCTTAATATTTGCTAGATATATATTTTCCCATTATTCCTACATTTTATATATCACTAAAAATAGAAATGAATCATGATATTATTTTAAAGAATATTTTTGTAAAAAGAATATGACTGAATTAATCTGAAAACATTGTGCATTGTATTAACAGGAAATAAAACCAAGACTAGGACATGCCAGCAAATATTATAACGAGAACAGAAATAATTTTGTTCAGGTTTTCAAAATTGTTAATAAGCTCTGAATCTTTTCTATATACTTATTGTCCATTGTTTTATCTATTGTTTCAATTGTTTATAAAAACAAATGAGATTCAAGCTAAAACATGATATAGATATTACAGATGCCTCATAATTCTCATAAAATGAGCTTTTTTTCTCAGAAGAATCAATTGTTAATGTAGGTACGATTCTCAGAGTAATAGGGAATCAAGCTAAGTGTAGCATGTTTGTTCTATTGCTTGTTTATAACTATCAATTATTCATGCTTCATTTCCTGTGTGCATCAAGAGCTGTTGTGGCATAGGTCCCCTCTGCTCTAGCTAGTATGTAATTTGTCCCTCCCTTGAGAGAGATTACCATGTACCCGGCAGCTAATTTTGCTTGGGTTATAGTGTAGTGTTACCTATAGTATAGAAGAATTTAGCTTTTTTGCTGTAGACAATTTATGTGCATGTCGATCAATTATGTTGAAATGGATTAAAGTATCAATCAGTGACTAGAATTTCATTTTGCAGATTGTCACAACTATCAGTACAGAGGACTATTTTATACCTTTTTATACACCATTATAACAACACACAAGGTTGAAATAATGGCCCAGCACAGCAGCGATTACTTTTAGTATATCTCACTCAAAGACTATAAACAGGACTGGAAGCTCACAGCTAAAATAAAATAGAGACTCACATTAATTATTTAGCTAAATATGAAAAAAACCACCTCCAACTTTTTCTTGAAATATGATAAACATTTGTAAATGTGCATGTATTTCCTGATCTTAGCACATTGTTTGAATTCATGAATCTCAAAAATAGCTAAATTTTGAAATATTTTGGTATATACTCCACATCACTGAATGTTTACTGCCTTCCAATGGGATGCATGAAACTCTTTTGGGCACTCTATTAATACTTGGCCATATGAAATAGAAGAAAGATTGTCATTATTTGGCATTGATGGAGAATTTATCGTGCTCCTGTATAATACAGAGGTAGCCTGGGCTCTTAGCAAATTGGCTGCTATACTACTACTACTAGTATGAATTGTTGGTTCTGTGTTGTCAAGCATTGTTTTAATTTCTTCATGTGGATTGTCTCATTCTATACCTACAACCATATTGTGAAGCAGTACTCTTCGTATTTTATAGATGAGAAAACTGATGCTCATATAGGTTAAATAATATATTCGGTAAACTCTGGGGGCCATGGCTTAGCTGGGCTCCAAATATAGTTCTGGTTCTAGAAGCCAAGCTTATAGCCATTCTTTATGCTCTACTACCTCTCAGTGCTATTACACAAAAAAAGTATTCATAATTTTGTAGCTCAATGTTTGCGTATTTTCACTTCCTATCTAAATTTTCTCCTTTTGCACAAACCCTGTGGTGGATTTCAATGAATTGCATTGGAACTCCGGATTTTTTTTCCTCATTTTTCTTATCCAGGAACACTTCTTATGGAAGACATTTGAAGCTGTCTATCTTTCAATTAAAAAAAAAAGCTATCGGTTGCTGTGACTTACTCAGAAACTCACTGAATTTACCCCCGTAATGTTATTCTCACTGAAACAGAAAACACAAGCAAACATGATTTTATGATTTTTATTTTTAGATTCTATTATTAATACAATGTGTAAGTCTCAAGTATAACTACAATATAATTTATGACAAACTCAAACATTTTAGCATTCATGGATCTATGAAATTTGTAAAGAATTCTATGTAAACGGCATTATTATATTCATGGCTAATAATTTATTTTCATGAAGCAAATCTTGATTGTTTTCATCAAGAATATAGCATATCATGGATATTAAGAAAAAATTGGTGGCCTCTATACATAGGTCCGAAACCCAGCCCAATTACCTGGCCATCCTAATATAGCTGGCCCTTCTTTCGTTACTGCCATTGACATTTCTCTGAGATTGCTATTTAGAACTGCTTTATTTACATATGCATTTTATTTTCACTCTTTTAATAAAGCTATAAAACTCTATAAAATCGTGCTAAACATTTTGAATTGAGATTTTCAACAATCAGCATTTAGAAACATCCTGTAAGTAACTTAAATTGTTTGCAAACTAGGTAACAGTCAAAAAGCTAAAGTGAGAGTCTTGCATTTTCATCCACATTAAGTGTATGTATTTGTGTTCAAACCTGTTTGTTTCCATGTTATTCTAATTCCAATTTTGCACTGTAACTGTACTGTATCATTAGGTGTAATAAATTTGGTAATTACATAATTTAAATATTAGTATGACAGTGCCTTGGTAAGGGTGATATTTCATAATCACTATGAGTAGTAATCCTCATGAAAAGATAAGTCTAATTTTACTTCAAGTTTACACTTAATAAGCTCTTAGTTTCAAATATGGTTTTTTATTGATAAAAAGTCATGAGTAGACATTACTGAACAAACATACACACATATATATACAAACACACATATATAAAACCTAACCATGTTTTATCTTTAAAAAAATTATAGTTTAGCATGAAATAGGAAAAAGAGCAATTTTGTAATTTTTTAAATGCTAAGAAGAGTTGAGGAACCATTTGCCAAAATTTTTTATTTTACATGAAACCAGGTAATGTAAAAAAATTTATAGTAAATCACACATAAACCTGCCCACCAAACATCTTTTCATACTGTGTTATATAAATATTCACAATGCACTTATATTGATATAAAATAATGAGGATGGACTGATTTCAAATTTAAGGTGATATTCATTTCTTAATTGAAAGCATTAAAAAATCTTATAAATGTAATATATTTTGTATGGGTCTCTAATTAAATTGTTAAAGCTATTTTCAACAGGCTTAGCAGATATGTGATGCAATGATTTATATAGTTTAGGAAAACTGCATGGCATCTTTTACATTAAATGAAAAAGCGGTTCAAATAAGTCTAAGGTGAAAATGATCAAATAGAGGTATAAAGAATTTTTGGCCCTAGATTTAATTTTATACATACCCATCACAAATATCTTTAAGTGATATTCTCCTGTATGGATGTTGTAAAATACACCACGTTTTGAAAACATTCTATACTTGTTGTCTCATTCTCTACTCATATCTTTTTGTCTCTATATGTGTGTTTAAATTCTTTCTTTTTAGCTAGCCAGAATAACAAAAAAAATGTGCTTTAGACACTTATTATACACATTTTTTAAATTTAAAAAACAAATTAGTGAAATATGTTTTATATATTTACTTCAAAAACTCTCAAAAAATCTTTTAAATAAATCTGTAATACTTTCTACTTGTATAGCTCAATTTTGCCTGTGCATGAATAACTTTATAGAAGAAAGATTTCATATTTCTGGAATAAACTCATGAAAAACCCATTGTGGCCACTTCTTTTCAAATTACTATTAATGAGATTTTTCTTAAAAATAAATTAGATGTCCAATCCTTGGTAGGATGATGACGGCTAATGCAAAATGAATATGTGCTTGATAAATTATAAGCCCAGGCTACTTTACTGATTGGTGCAAAATATACTTCAAACCATGGAATTTTAAGGAGAAAGTGACATCCTCATCATTTTATAGATGAAAGAACAGAGATCCAAAAGGATTACTTCCACAATTTAGGGAAGTAAGTTAGTGGTAAGAAAGAAAATTGGCAAGAATCCCTATTTGAATGCTCTTTCATTCATACTAAACTTAAATGTGTGTTGAAAACCTGCCATATATTACAACTTGAAAGCTTGTCAAACGCAGAGTGTTATACAAATGATGCAATAAATACTGTTCCCAAATCATCTTCTCAAACATGTACCCTGGCCGAATGACTGTGTATCAGCAAGCATTTCATTGAAGGGAAACATCAACTTTGCTTACAGCTAAACGATGACTAAACAATACTGCATGAGAAAGCAGGAAAATATAACAAAAGAGATTATGAGTTAGGCCATTATCAGTACTTTTGGGAAGCACAGTCCAGTGTTAGATGGTATACATAATAGTAAATAGAGCTTTTGTCAATTGCTTCTTCTCAATTATCTCCATTTTTTTCTTTTGAGGAATGTGATATGTACTTAAAATGATTTCTCAAGTTCTGTGGTTATTGTCTGAATAAAGAGGGATATAAAAAGGTCAGACTATGAATCAATACTCTAAAGGTAAGTCTTATCCTGGTTAGTATGTGAGTCAAGAGGAATAAAAAGTATTTGTTGAAGTGAATAGCCTACATGTTTTTAATCCCACGATATTTTAACAGGCACATATAAATTGATTCTGGTGCAATGTAGAATGAATTTAAGCACCTCAAAATATAGAATAACCTCTGTACATGAATAAAAAAGTCAAGCTACCTAATAACAATATGTTTTAACTAAACATTCATTACTAATGTCCACTAATTCTATCAAGCATTTCATTGCAAAGCCAAGGCAAAATACTTTTATTGATATCCAATGATAGATATTTTCCTATATGTGTGTTGTGTGTGTTTGTGTGTTTGTATCTGGGTCTTTGTATTTACACGGGAAACAGAAATAATTATAATCCTGTGAAAAGATGACAAGGCAGATGTAAAAACTTTTTACATGATTTCCTATTAAAAATAAACAAAAATTAAATCACCTTTGTTTGCTGTAATCAATAATCCCTACAGAGTTACTCTTACAATTCTTACAGAATCATCAGTGCAAAAATAGCCATCTGCTAAAGCTGCCCACCTATCTTAGAGAATCAGAGCTAGTGACTGCACTGCCTTTGAGAATATTTTGATAAAAACAGTTTTGGCATAGACCTCCTCCAGAGTCTTATTAACACAGATAAATCATTTTCATAGGGTGTAAACAATATATCAAAAATGAAGCTCTACTTTTTTCTTTCCTTGCCATCTTTCCCTTTGTCTTCCTTTTCTGTTCTGTCTTTTTCGCATTTCTCCTTGTCTGGCTTTGTTACGCTGTCGTATGAAGGAGGAGAGATGGTGGAAGAAGTTGCATCTGTTTTTTCTAGACTTGAGTTCTCATTAACGTTATCAAACACCATATTTTCTTTATTGGGCAAATCATCATCTCTGTCTCCATCTTTTATGTATATACTTGATATATTTTTGACATTTTGCCGTAAGCGGTAACGTCTGTAAGCACGCTGAATGACAATAGCAGACACATCCTCTTGTTTTCGTTTAAGTGTAGTTGTGATGGGTTCATAGGACACTTTAGAAGGATTTGCAGACATGAACCTTTCTTCCATCTGTGAACGAAGAGAATCCATCTCTCCACTCTCACCCAAAACACGCTTTGTAAAAGCAAATAAGATGTCGAGGCAGTGGATCCTGTCACCACTGACCATGGGCAGATCCATGGCAATGAGCTGAACTTTGTTTGGTTTTGCTATGAGAAGAGGAGGATCTAGGGCAGCTGCAAAATCAGAGAGTTTGCTATATTCTATAAACTGAGTTGCATCAGGATCAAACTTCTCCCAAACCTCATAGAACATCTCAAAGTCATCCTCACTCAGAGGCTCGGTACTTTCTTCAGTAGCAACACTGAAGTTCTCCAGGATGACGGCAATGTACATGTTCACCACAACCAGAAAGGATATGATGATGTAACTGACAAAATAGAATATCCCAACAGATGGGCTACCGCAGTCTCCTTCAACTGAACTTCCAGGATGAACCTTTTTTGGGTCACAGTCGGGTGGCGCACTGTTGAGAATAGGTGCCAGCAATCCATCCCAGCCAGCCGAGGTGGTAATTTGGAACAGGCAGATCATGCTGTTGCCAAAGGTCTCAAAGTTGAACATGTCATTAATTCCAGCTTCCTTTTTAACATAGGCAAAGTTGGACATCCCAAAGATGGCATAGATGAACATGACCAGGAAGAGCAGGAGGCCGATGTTAAACAACGCAGGAAGGGACATCATCAAAGCAAAGAGCAGCGTGCGGATCCCCTTCGCTCCTTTGATCAGACGTAGGATTCGGCCAATCCTGGCAAGTCGGATCACACGGAACAGGGTCGGGGACACAAAATATTTTTCTATCAGCTTGGAAAGAAACATACCTATGTGAGAGGGGAAGAAGTAAAAATGAAATATTTAAATATCCATGTTACAGAACATCATGACTCTAAATAGTTTTATCTGCTGCTTTATTTCTTAAGAATTCAGGACTGTTATTTTATATTGAAAGCAATTTCTTAAAAAAGGATTAAGCAATTCCTAAGGAAAATGATTGGAATTACCATTGTGACATTTTCCCCTCTTTACTAAGTTCTTGGACCTTTTTTATTTCCTTCACAGTGTGTATATTTTTAATATAAGGTTAATACCTGCTCACGTAGAAAAATTAAGCAATACAGTAAAATGCTTAAAAGGAAATATAAATCACCTGAAATATCACCAACCATAACTATTATCGATATTTTGTTGAGGATCACTCCAGACATTTTTCTCTGCAAGTGCATGCACACAAACACCAGCCCCCCCAAATATGCACGCATGCAAATGTAATCATGTTGCATACGCCTTTCTTTGTAACCTGTTGTAATCACTGCATATGTCACGGAGATATTTCCATACAAATGAAACAAAATAATTTCTTCTAGTTGTATAATGTTCTGTCAAAGTAACCACATATTGAAGAATAGCATTTATACTGTTTTCATTTTTTGACTGAAATGAATATCTAAATAGGTGTATTTTTCCCAGTTACATGACTATATTTTTGGATAATATATTAATAGATGCTGAGTCAAACAGTATGTTTAAATATTTTTATATATTGCTGAAGCTATCTCCAGAAAGTCTATACCAATTAACAATCCTAATGGCAGTATACAAAAATACTCATAGCCTACATGTTCAACAGTACTGGGTATTACAACTCTTCTTTATAATTTTTATCAGGAAATCTTTGTGACAATTTAAAAATTTTACAGGTGCAATTTATTTGCATATTGTTGAAAAAAATCCACATTTTTTCTTGTTTACTGGATATTTTGTATCCTTATTGGTTGTTTTAAATTTTCTCTCTGTGTTTTTGGTCTAGTTGGGTCTTTGCCAATTTTTCTACTGGGGGGTTTATTATTTTCTTATTAATTTACAAGAACTATTTTCTGTTGAAAGTATTGCTCTTTTTTTGGTCTTAAATGTTACATAAAACTCCCTCATGTTTTCTTTTTTAATCTTTTTTTTTTTGCAGTGAACTTTATCCCAAGAATATTTTGATTTTATGCAGATAAAATCTATTATTTTTTTCCTTTATAGATTCAGGTTTGTGTCATAAATAGAAATATTTAAGTTCATAGTTATAAATCTATTTTCATATATTTTCTATTAGAATTCATTTTTTAAACTTTAGCTTTTTATTATATGATCTTTTTACTGAGTAAATTAGTAATTGTATATTACAGTTTAATTTTGGACTATCTATTCAAATCAATTGAGCTTTTATTTTAAAACATTTTTATTTAGCATCAATACTATAATAGTCTTATCATCTAGCAACATAAGCCATCTCTCATCACCCTAATTTTTCTTCCAGATGAATTTTAGAATCATTTAGACTTATACCGTCACTTTATAACCCCCACCACATAAAAAACTCGTTGATATTTTCATTGAATTTATAAACTAATTTATAAAAACGATTATAATTACAGTGAGAGCCATCATACGTAAGTACAAGATAAGCCTTTCAATTATTTCAGCCTTCTTTTATATCCTAAAGTTTTCTTCATAGAGGTCTTATATGTTAAGGTAGTTACTAGATATTTTGCTTTATTTTTGTTGCAATCATGAATGAAATTTTGCTTCAAACATATTTTCTCATTTTTTTGCCCACATATAATTATTAATGTTAGTACGTGTACTTTAAAATTCGTACCTTCTCAACAGTAATTGAATCTATTTTTTGTTGATTCTCTTCCATTTCTAATGAATCCCATTGTAAGATGAAGATAAAGATAATATGCTCCATTGTTTCAATATATATACCTCTTTGTTTGCTAATCTATTACATTGGCCAACACTTTTAAAAATGGAAGTGATAGAAGTACACTCTTTTCTTCTTCTTGACTTAATGGAAATGCTTTCAGAATTATTCTTGTTGGTGTGAAATCCCCACTTAAATTTTAATTCATTTTCTTATATCTAAACTTTAGTGATACTTCTATTAATAATATTCTTTTTAAAAAATACTGATTTAAAATGCCTATTCTGTTATGTGCCACTCAATACTGTGGTTCCAGGTTATGTAACTTTTAACCTTTCTAAATCTGTTTGATCATCTGTAAGTTTGTATTAAATGATCTCCACAATCCCTCCCTATTTAAAACTTATACTTCTAAAAATAAATGCAGTCTTAAAATACTGGATAAGATATGTGAAGATAATGAAAAAACAAGAAGATAGAAAAATAGCTATGATAATGAAAGCGAGGAAGTATAAAATCATGTACTGTGATTCACAGACATGTCTATGATTAGTTGAGAAATGATTGACATTTTATAGACATGCCAGGTATTAAGCCATAGAAATACAGCTGGCATTTCTGGAGACCTTAACTTCACTTTAAATTCAGGAAGAATTTTCAGAGTCACAAATATTCTGGCTATTGATTAATCAAACGACAAGTCTCATATGTGCGAAAACGGGAAGTGATTTCAGATTCTGCCTGGTCTTCCAAGACACATCTATATATAAACATGGTAGCTGTCTTTGTGAAGGGTAATATTGGAAACTAAATATCAACAAGCATAATGTCCTTCCAACAGATATAAACATTTGGCTTTGAAACTTGTAGTGTGATCCCTGGAACATTATAGTGTGAGGGACACAGATGTTTGTATTTTGTTTTGTTTTAAGGTTCCTTAACTCTTTCATTTTACTAACTTGCTCAAAAGTAAATTTACATTCAAGAATTCAGAAACTTCTCTTAGCAACAAGTGGAGTTTAGTTTTATTCAAAAATAAAATTTGAATAATGATTGGTCTTACCTACAATGGAAAGAATCACAACCACAAAATCAAAAATGTTCCATCCTACGGTGAAGTAGTAGTGTCTGAGGGAGATCAGTTTTAGCACACATTCTCCAGTGAAAAGGATAATAAAAACAACATTTATCCAGTATAAAACATCACTCATGTATTTACTTTGTCCCTCCTTTTCTACCATCATGGTTACCATGTTGAGGCAGATAAGAACCATGATGGTGATATCAAAAACTTGATTTGTTACCAGGTCAAATATACATCCTTGGAATTTGTTCTGCAAAGAAACAAGAATAATAAGGAATGGAGAGTAAATTTTTTCAAGTAAGATCCACGTATTAAAGATGTGCATTAGAGATTAATAAAAAATGACTTCAAAATTTATATCCTAAAGATACATATATTTTTTTACCCCTGGCCGAGGAATTGGCTTTTGTGGTTTCTTGGACCCCAACTTTTTCATTGCATTATAGTATTTCTTCTGTTCTTCTGTCATAAAGATGTCTTGACCTCCAAGGTAAAGAAATAAAAATAAATCTCATTAAAACCAGAATTATTGTCTAGATCTTTTTTCAGATCACAAAGACAGGTTATAATGTGTTAATATAGAAATAAATGTATATTTATGTTAATGATAGCTAGAAATAAAATTTGGGTCTTGATGGACTATCATTGTGTAGAAAATGACTCTCCATACATAATATTATGTTCATATATAAAATATATGTATTATGTATAAGGATTGTCTCCATTATCTTTTGGTGTGCTAACTAGTAGTGTTTTAAACTATGTACTGGTATTTTATTTTATCTGCCATTTGTCTTGCCATGCATTTTATTGCTAAATAACAAACATATTAGGAAGGATTATAACAATTAAAAGTAGTGAATATCTCCTTTGATGATTTGGATAATATTTAGGAATGTTATAAAGAGCAGAGGCTAAAATCAATAACCAAAATAGTATTAGCATTATATTCATTTTAATATGCCATCATTACATTAACATAAAAATGAATACAAAATAAATAGATAATACACATTTCCATATGTCTGTATTTCAAGAAACTCTTTGGCTACCTCTTTTATTTCAAATAAAAGAATTTTCACATAAATATTTTATTGGTCATCAACAATATTCATGAAAAAGTTCTAGGCACTCTGGAAGTTATCAATTATTGGGCCTGAACTGAAGGACTTTCCAACTCATTATGAAAAAGGAAATATAACTTTTAAGATTCAACAGTAAATGTAACATGTAAGTGAGGTTTTTGATCTTTTCCACATTGGAAAGGCCTAAATCTCACAAAGGGGTGCTAGAAGCTTTGGTTACTCTTTTAAGCTCTGTTAATTTCTTAAAATTATTTGTAATTTTTATAGAATTATGTATATTCTATATTGGTCTATAATATCACCTTTTTAGTCACAGAGCAAATTAGTATAATCCGTGTGATTAGGAATTGTTTTCAAGAATTTATAGCTCTGAAATTTTTACTTAACTTGTAGGTCCTGGAGTTAAAGATGATCTGCTTATGGTTTCCTTTTATTCCCTCAGATTATATAATATTCAGTATCTTCTTATATTACATTTTCTTATTCATAAAATATCTAATAATAATCAAACTTCCCTTTTTGTCTTAGAGTGTTCTAATTCAGCTCTCCTCTAGTTGATACAGTCTTTATGTAATTTTTGTATTTATCTAATCAACTGACGTTACACATGAGAGACTTCATGCCAAAGTCAAGAGAATCCTAGATCCTTTATTGTTCATTTTTGGGGGCTGAAAAGCACATGACAAGAATTTGCTAGATGAAGCTGGGAAAAAATTAAGGCAAAAATTCTGAATTAGAGATAAAAATTAAAGTAGTAGATTTTGTCTTCCCCTAATGATACCTTGATTGTCAGTATGATGAAGGGAGGGATAAAACTAAGAGGAGATTATGAAATGCTCCAATACAAAAATTTGTGTGGTTGTTTTGTTTTACTATAGCTTATATAGGCCTTGTGCAAAATGTACCCCTTTAAAAACTAGATGGAAGGTATTCTGTAAGTCAGGCTGGTCTTTTTCTATGTTACACTCTAAGTCAAGGTTGTTATTTTATAGTAATTAAGACTTCAATTCTCATGTTAGATCATGTTTGTTCAAATCCTATTTCTATTGTCCTTTGGCAAGTTTCTTAATTCTTTAAGTACAATCACTTCATCATTGTAAGAGTAAATATCTCATTTGTTTTTGAGAGGATCAACTGAGATAATGCATGCAAAACACTTAACATAATGCCTGATATCTGACAAGCCCTCAGTAAATTTTAGTTACTATTATTATTATTGTTATTAACCTTCCTAATAAGATTACAGTTACTGAAAGGGGTTGTTGTTACATTCAGAATTTATTTATAGGTCCTCAGATTTGTAGTAGGCATTTGTATAACTGTATTACATAATTGTTCCTTTTATAACTTGAACCCAATAATAACTTATGTTCTAATTTTCAGTGTGTTTTATGATTAACTATTAAATTCCAAATTATCACATGAGCTTATTAAAAATGAAAAGAATACTTGTAAGGATGATGGCTAGTTGGAAAAACTACTAAAGAGACGTGGGTAGTTGTGAGAGCCATAGCTGAGATCAAAGTGTTGAAGTTAAAAGCAAGTGGCAATATTTTATTGAGGAAAGAATATGGGCTTTTAAGTCAAACAGACCTTTCAACCCTGACTATGCCAGTAACCTGTTACTTGGTTTGAAACAACTCACCTCTCCTGTATAGGTGCATGTTTATACACTTGTATAAAGATACCACTTTCAAGAAAGGAAGAGGAGTGGAGGATATCTACGATATCTCTGCCTTTCAGTGTGCTGCACTAGGGGCTAGCTTCTCTCTTGCCTCATATGGAGCGCCAATGGAACCAGCTAATTTAAACACCTAGTGTAGCTAAAAACAGAGGAAAGGGGGCAGATAGATAGCTGTTTGAGAGGCTCCCAGAATATCTAGCCTGGCTGACTGGCAAAGGTCTTTCTCTGTCAAGGCAGTCCACAAAGACTGGGACAGGTGTCTATTTCTTCAAATTCACAGACACCAATGCAAAGCTATAAGGAACACAAAGAATTGGGGAAACATGGCAGAATTAAAGAAAATAAATAAATCCTCAGTAATTCACCCTAAATAAATAGAGATCTGTGAATTGCCTAAAAAGAATTCAAAGAATCATCTTAATGAAAATCAGTAGGCTACCAGAAAACACAGATAGACAACTAAACAAAATCAGAACAATGATACATGAATAAAATGAGAATATCAGTAAAGATATAGAAACTATCAGAAAGAACCAAATAGGGATTCTGGTACTGAAGAATATAATAACTGAACTAAAAAATTTACCAGATGGGTTCAACAGTACACTTGATCAAACAGAAGAAAGAATCAATGAACTAAAAGACAGGTCACTTGAAATTATTCAGTCAGAAGAGCAAGAAGAAAAAGGAATGAAAAAGAATGAAGAAAGACTAGGGGCCTTATGGGACATCATCAAGCAAAACATTATACACATTAAAAAATTCTTCAGAAGAAGAAGAGAGAAAAGGGCAGAAAGCTTATTTAAAGAAGTAATGGCTACACTTTATGTCTTTGCCTCACCCAAGTGCAGGTTAAAGGCAATGTTTGTACCCTCACAATACCCTGAAATAAAAAACAAACAAACAAACAAAATTCTCAATGACTATGGGCAACTAAAGTTTGAACTAACATTTTAATATAAAAGATGACACCTATACTAGAATACCCAACCAACCAGTTGGACAGTTATTTGTAACTAATATGTGATAAACATCTCTATCGCATTTTATGAGCTTATCCATTGTCAGTTTCTATGGACTATTATGTAGATCTTAAGTCTCTTTTGTGGGTACTTTGCCCCATTTATTGTCAGTTTATCAAATGTCCAACAAGCTTGGCACACAGAATTTTTTAACGGTAAGAAAGTAAATAATTTGAAAGGGTTCAACCTGTTCCTCTTTTTTTTCCATTATTTTTTCCTGGTAAATATTGAACCAATTGTAACCATTTGAGGAGGGTAATAATGTGAATTACTGCTTTAAATTCTGAAGACTTGTGAGTATAGATTCAGTTTAAAACATTTCTGTTCCAAGAATTTAGAAGCTATTGACAATTTTATGTTAATGCATTATTCTGTCCCATATATTTAGGATAGGTGAGAAGAATCAATTTGATGCTCTCTAGTTATGCCTTTTTGAATTGGTATTAAAACAATGTTTCCACTGGGGTGAAAAAAAGAAGTAATGGCTAAAAATTCCCCAAATTTGGGAAGAGAAATTGACATCTAAATTCATGAATCTCAAAGAATACCAATAGAACAAATCTAAAGAAGTCTACGCCAGACAAATTATAATTAAATTGTCAAAAATGAAAGAGAACTTTGAAAGCAGCAATAAAAAAGTGATTTATCACATATAATCTTATAATCATAAGATTAACAGTAGATTTATCAGCAGAAACCTTGAAGGCCAAAGGGAGTGGAATTATATATTCAAAATGTAGAATGAAAAAAAAAAAAAAAACCTTGCCAAACAAGAATACTGTACATGGCAAAACTTTCCTTCAAAATGGAAGAAAAATAAAGATGTTCTCATACAAACAAATGATGAGGAAGTTCATTACCACTAGACTTGTATTACAAGAAATGCTAAAGGAAGTTCTTCAAGTTGAAACAAAAGGATGCTAAACAGCAACACAAGAGCACATGAATGTGTAAAGCTCATTAGTAGTGGGCAAATATATAGATAAATACAGAGTTCTGTAAGTTTCTAATGGTGGTATTATATATAAGTCACTTTTAAATCTAATATAGTTTAAAAAGTATTAAGAATAACTATAACTACAAAAATTGTTAGTAGATACACAATATAAAAAGATACAAACTGTAACATTAATATCAAAAAATGTGACGGGGTATTAGAAGTGTAGAATTTTTATATATGATTGGAGTTGTTATCAGCTTAAACTGTTACAAATATAAGACAAACTGTTACAAATATAAGACACTTGTGATTATCTCATGGTATCCACAAAGAAAATACGTATAGAAAATACACAAAAGAAAAAGAGAAAGCAATTATGAAAAATGTCATCAAATCACAAAGGAAGACAGTAAGAGAGGAAAAGACAAAGTAGTTACAAGATAGAAAACATTTAACAAAATGGCAAAGTTAAATACTTACCTATCAATAATTACATGGAAATGGATTAAACGTTCTAATCAAAAGACAGAGCTGCTGAATAGATTTGGAAAAACAAGATTCAACTGTACGCTGTCTACAGAGACTCACTCTGGATTTAAGGAAGCAGAGTTTGAAAATGAATGGATAGAAAATATATTCTGTGCTAATGGTAACCAAGAGAGAGCAGGGTAGCTATACAGTCATCCCTCAGTATCCTCAGAGGATTGGTTCCAGGACCCCTGTGGATACAAATATCCATGGATGCTCAAGTCCCACAGTCAGCCCTGTGGAACACATGGTTATGAAAAGTCAGCCCTCTATATCCACAGGTTTCACATTCTGAGAATACTGTGTTGTCAATCCATGTTAGGCTGAATCTGAAGATGCAGAACCCACAGAGACAGAGAGCTGAATATACTTATATCAGAAACAATAGACTTTAAGTCAAAAACTGTCACAAAAGACAAAATAGGTCATTATATAATGATAAAAAGGTTAATTCATAAGGAAGACATAACAATTATAAATATATATGAACCCAACATCAGAACATGTAAAAATATAAAGCAAACATTGACATATCTGAAGAGAGAAATAGACAGCAATACAATAGTAAGATAGTTCAGTAACTCATTTTCAATAATGGATGGAACATCCAGACAGAAAATCAGTAAGGGAAGAGTGGATTTGAACAACACTATAGATCAAATGGACTTCACAGATATATACAGAACATTGCACCCAAAGCAGCAGAATATACATTCTTCTCAAGCACACACAGAACACTCGCCAGGAGAGATCACATGTCTTAACAGGTTTGTTAAGACAAAATTAGTCTTAACAAACTTAAGAAGTTTGAAATCATGCCAGGTATCTTTTCTGACCACAATGAAACTAGAAATTGATAACAAAAGGGTAAGTGAAAAATTCACGAATATGTAGAAATTAAGCAACACATTCTTGAACAAGCAATGGATCAAAAAAGAAATTAAAAAGGAAATTAGAAAATACCTTGAGACGAAAAAATGAAAACACAATATACTAAAACATGGGATGCAACAAAAACAATTTTAAGAGGGAAGTTTATAATGATAAATTGCTTACATTAAAAACAAGAAAGATATAAACCACCTAGCTTTACATCTTTAGGAAATAGAAAAACAACAAACTAGCCCCAAAGTTAGCAGAAGGAAGGAAATAACAAATATTAGAGTAAATTATTAAATAGAAGATAGAAAACAATAGAAAAAGTCAACAAAACTAAGAGTTGGTTTTTGGAAAGAAAAAATAGACAAATCTTTATTTAGACTAAGAAAAAAAGAAAACAAGTAAAATCAGAAATGAAAGATGTGACATCTCAACTGATGCTACAGTAATTAAAAGGATCAAAGAGAATATTATGAACAATTATCCACTAACAGCTTGGATAACTTAGAAGAAATGGGTAAATTCCAAAAGCATACAACATAACATGACTGAATCATGAACAAATAGAAAAGCCAACAGACCAATAATGAATGAGGAGATGAGCCAATGCAAAAAACAAAAAGTTACCCCTCCCCCCAAAAAACCCTTCAGCAATGAAATATTCAGGACCAGATGGCTTCGCTAGAGAATTCTAACAAAACAGTTAAAGAAGAATCCACACTAATCCTTCTCAAATGCTTGCAAAAGTTTGAAAAGGAGAGACTACTTCTGAGGTCATTTTATGAGGCCAGGATTACCCTGATACCAAAGCCAAAAACATCACAAGAAAAGAAAATTACAACTTTCATAGGGAGTGACATCAGCAACATGGTGGAAAAAGAGGCTCCTGAGTATCCCTCCTCCCACAGATACATCAAGTAAACATCTACACACACGTGGATCAATTATCTCCAGAAAAAGCCAGAATCCAGTGGAAAGACTATTATACATTGGATGACTGAGGAAATATCCACATCAAAATGGGTAGGAAAAATGGAGATATACTTGCACACTAACCTCACCCTAAGCATAGTGCCTTACAAACTCAGGAAGTGTACCCAACTCTTAGCTTCTTCCCAAGGAGCAAAGGAATGTACTACACATATAGAATCCAACTTTTACAGTCCCTGCCAGAGAGCTTGGACCTTTAATCACCATGCTTGAAGAACAGCAGAGACAGGGCATCAGAGAATTTTCCTCAAGCATAAAGAACAAAGTGGTTTTAAACTGTAAACTCCCCAGGATCAGTCCATCTACCAGCTTTCCCATGGAAAGGGTTAGGGCTTATATTTTACAAGCAGCTCCCTGTGATTCTGGCCTCTAACAACTCAGTATCTGGGGGCCTATGTAACAAATAAAGAAAAAACCTTCTCCAGCCAAACAAGGGGGCAGCATTTCCCATGCCTTCTTCCCTGGCTTGCCCCAGGAACAATTCCAGCCCTAAAATCTCTCTATGAAAAGAGGTTGGAGGCCTCTGCCACCAAAAACAGGAGGTTGGCACTCCTCATGCCTTCTTCCTTGGCTTGCTCTTGAGATAAATTTGTGCAAACTCTCATTAGAGGAAAGCTTGGACTACACTTTAGACCAATGGATCTAACAGATATTTATAGAACAATCCATTCAACAGCAACAGAATACGCATTCTTCTCAAATGCACACAGAACATTTTCCAGGATAGATCATATATTTGGACACAAAACAAGTTTTAACAACTTTAAGAATATTGAAATCATATCAAGTATCTTTTCTAACCACAGTGGCATGAAACTAGAAATCAATAACAGGATGAACATTGGAAAACTCATAAATATGTGGGAATTGAATAATATGCTCCTGAACAACCAATGGGCGAAAGAAGAAATTAAAATGGTAATTTAAAAGTATCTTGAGACAAATGAAAGTAGAAACATAGTATCTAAACCCTATCACTCACTATATGCATCACCCTCGGTAAATCACTTAACCTCTCTGTGCTTTTCCTCATTTATAAGAAAGAATACATAGTAATACCACTTATTATTGATGTTATGGGTTGGATTGTGTTCCTCCAAAAGATACAACTATTAGTTGTATCTAACTGTTAATACCCCAGAATTTGACTTATTTGGAAATAGTGTCATTGCAGCTGTAATTAAGGTAAGGTGAAGTCATACTGGCCCTTAATCCAGTATGACTGGTGTTCTTATTAGTAGAGGAGACAGACACAGAGAGAGAAAATAGTATGTAATTACAGAGAGAGAGACTGGATTTATGCTGCCATAAACCAAGGAACACCTCAGCTATCAGAAGGTAGAAGATGCAAGAAAGAATTCTTTCCTAGAGGCTTTGAAGAGACCATGGCCCTTCCAACACTTTGATTTTGGACTTCTAGCCTCCAGAACTGGGAGAGAATAAATTTCTGTTGTTTTAAGGCACCAAGTTTGCAGTAATTTGGTATAGCGACCACAGAAATTAATACAGTTGATAAGAAGATTAGTGAAATAAAAATCTCAGGAAAGTGCCTGAATTACAGCATTCATTAAATTTTAATTTTCATTACCTATATCATTTCTTGTGCTATAATATAAACTTTCTGAGTTAAGCAACCATATCTTATGTTATTCCCTCTGCCAAGCGGCAACCCAATATATACCACACAGAACCATGGCTCAAAACAAAATAACTACTTATGAAATGTGTTTTGAGTAAGAGTAAGTAACGCATTAATTTTTCTTATTTCTTCAATATGTTATAGGTTAAGATTTGAAAAAAACAATAGTTGATATTTTGCTTAAAATAATTATGATTTGGGAAGTTATTTTCTATGCAAAAATGAATGAGATGAAGCATATCTATAATTGTATACTGGTCAATTATTAGAAAAATAACTGAAGTTCTAAGGAAACTAATTACTAATTGATAGCACATTAAATTTGTTTTATTTCTTTTCATTGTAATAAAAAATACTTGAAATACTTATCTTCTTTTTCTGTTGGTTGAAATTATCTATGATGACACCAATGAACAAATTCAAAGTGAAGAATGACCCAAAAATGATAAAGATGACAAAATAAATATACATGTAGAGGTTGTATTCATATTTGGGCTGCTTGTTTACCTACAAAATTAATAAACGTTAGCAGTATGTTGATGATAACATTCATCATTTTCTTTTTCACATGGTTTGACAAGGTAATCCAAACAGTGCTAATCTAGGTAAACATGGCATTTCAGAAGTCATAGCATTATTGAAGCTTAACATAATCATTCTTAAAATTTTATTGAACATTAAATAAGTATTTATTAAAGGCTTACTATGTACATAAATATAATCTTTAACTGACTACAAAGAAAGGGCCTAACCATATGTAGTACTTGTTTTCAGATGGGTAGGAAAATTTAGTAACTAAGTGATCTAAAATGTACTTTTTATTTAAAAAAAAAAACTATAAAAGAAATCATATCATATTTACATAAATTTTGCTATTTATTTGATTCCAAATATGTCTTTACTAGATTTTGTGAAAATATAAACTACCGAGTAATATTCTAAGTTTCTTAGCATAGAACATTTTCACATTTTCATAAACTTTTCTAAGGTGTTTTAAAATATAAAAACAGTAAAAATTATCAAGAAAAATTATTTTTTATTTTGATAAATGAATATTTACTAAGCACTTAGTATTGCTAAGTACTGTACTTGCATTTTCTTCTTGGATTCTCACAACACTGTGAGATAGACACTGAATTATTATCCTTTTACGGATGAATTAACTAAGTCTTAGAGAGGTGAAGTAATTTGCTCAAAGTCAGTTGCAGAGCTTGGACGATGTGGTACAGCCAGAATTTGAGTCAGGCTGTGCGTCTCCAACAGCTGCACTCGTAACCACCAGGCTCCTATCAGGTGGAGGTTCTTCACTGTTTGTGTACATACCAAGGGCTCCATGAAAACCACTGACGTAAACTAAAGAGCTTGTAAAAATTGTAAGGTTTGGTGTTATAATGAGTAATACTTACATTAACAGAATCAACTGCTGCATACATAATATCCATCCATCCCTTAAAGGTTGCCTGTAAATAGAACATTTATAGAATCAGAATGTGAAGCCCATAATAGCCACAGAGTTTTATCTGTTTAATGCTATCACATTTACTAATAATAGATTAAGTTTTTCTGTATTTCAAAATATCAATTTAATATAAGATGCTATATATTTTTTAAAAAGGACACATTCCCAAGTCACATTCTACATCTTAGTCCTAATATTTCCAAATTGTCACATTTTGCACATGAACTTTCAATTTTCCAAATGTGGAGGAGAATTTTATGAATAAGGCAGGAACCATTTTTTCTCCATTTCTTAAGGATTCTCTGTGACAGTGGGAAGTTCCTCTAATTTCTCTACAGTGTAAAGCAGGAAGTTCAAAAATTCATTTTTGAAGCAATATTCAGATGGTACAAAGTGGGGGTCCAAATGACAACAAATATCAATTATGGATTAATAACTCCCAAATGCAACAAAAACCTATGCTGCTTAATTCAGGTTAGGCACATGTTCTAGGAAAGGCCAACTCTGTTTTTAAAGTCATACAGTAGTTTAACTTCTAATCAATAGATTATTTAAAGAATGACTTATATCCTTTACCCAATATCCATTTAAATACCAAGCATTCATGAAAGGGGTCACTTACAACTTGAAGCAGAGATAGGTAACCGAGTCCGACATTATCAAAGTTCACTTTCAAGTTTTTCCATCGCACATTTTGACTAACATTCATGAGGGCAAAACACTCCGAGCGATTCTGAACTTGACTTGTAGGGAACCGTGACCCATCTGTGGTGTTAACACACTCGTAGAACTTGCCAGCAAACAAATTTACTCCCATGATGCTAAATATTAGCCAGAATATAAGACACACAAGTAGCACATTCATGATGGAAGGAATTGCTCCTATGAGTGCATTCACAACCACCTTGTATTCAGAAGAAAGAAAAGAAGGATCAGGATTAATAAAAAATGTTGACTAGGCAACATTAAAGAAACATAATACAGACATAAAGAAATTAGAAAAGCCACTGTTAAATATTTAAGACTTCAATTAACTGACATATATTTATTGAATGCCTACTACATGCTCAGCAGTGTGTCAAGCAGGACAAAGTGAGACATGAGCCCTGTGATCACCAGGTTTACAAATTACATAATTAACACAAAGTAAAACTATTAGCAAAATGTAAGACAAAATAACTAAAATTATATGATAGCTTAAATAAATGAAAACATAAATAAAAACAATAAACCAAAAACCTGATATTGATAAGGTGAAGTTGTAAAATCTGCATACTCTGGAAAAGAAAGAAATTTATAAACATAAATTATAAAAAATAATGTATACATTTAACTGTTCACAATCCTAGAATTAGCCGCATTAAAGATTCCACCATGTAGAGAAACTACTGGTGTACATTAGGTAGAATTAAGATTGGAGTCTTTTAATGGTTTGAACCCCTTAGATTTGGCTGGCTCTACAAAATAAGGGCAATTTTTTTTAAATTTATTGTTCTAACTCCAAAATACTTTATGTATAAGTCCTTGGCTAAATATACACAGTGCTGGCCTTAGTTAAAACAAAAATTAGGCATAGCTTTTCTTTAATACTTCATTTATTTCTGCTTTTCAGCATTTCCACTGCTTTTGATCACCAGTGCCCACCAATGCCACTCCAATTTTCCTCCATGGCAACTACTGTAGCATTTAACATTCTCCAGGTTTTCTTAATTACCCCATCCTTCAAAATCTACCTGTCTTACGCTTCAACTCTAGTCTCCATTTAAGTACAAATCTGTTAAAAGATTAAGTTGTTAGGGATGTAACATTGTGATTCCTCTTTTCTGAAATATATTAAGCAGGCTCTGAAGACATTTTGAAATAGGGAAACATTAGAGTTCTCTGACTAGTCATGAGATTGTCTGGAGCAGGGGGTTTGCAAGAATTTTCTTAAATATTTTTTAGCTTTGCAGGTTTAATCTCTATTGTAACTCTTCAACTCTACTATTGTGGCATAGATCATACATAAACAAATGGGCATGGCTGTATTCCAATAAAACTTCCTTCACAAAAACAGGCAAGGGACTATGGGCTGTGGTTTACTGATTCCCGGTCCAGAGAGATGGTTATTACTCTGGAGTCCAAGGACCTGTAGATGTTCCCTGAGGACATAAAATTATATGAAAAGCATTTTGGCTGTGCTCTTTCTGGAGAAATGATTTTTACTTTCATCAGATTCTTACAGTATTTGTGATCCCCCCAAAAGTTCGGAAGAACAGGAAAAGAGAATGAAGTTCAAGGTGGCTGGCTCTTGTTGAAGCCTACTTTTTCATCTTCATTTCCTGCCACCCTCCTGCTATGCATATCACACAGATCCTTCTAGTTATTGACCAAACACACTTTGCACACTCTACTTTGTGCCTACCTGCTGTGATTTGGGGCTTACTCTTTCAGTCATGAAATGTCTGGAATGTCACCTTGTGAAGTTTTCTCAGACTTCCCCAGGTACCTATTCCCTCCTATATATCCCTGTAGCACTGTGTGATTACTATTTCATAGAAGGTATCGTAGAATAATAACTATTTCCCTGTATGTCTCTCCTGTGACCATTGGTCCTATTCACTCTTGGGGGATTGAGGTCCATTGTACTCTGTGCTTTCTATAGCACAACAGCTGACACATAGTTGGTGTTTAAAATGTGAATAATGTTGGAATGATGGGTCCGTGAGGGAGTAAGTACTTATTGCTCTGATGAGAAGCCGGTTGGGAAAGTTAACAATCTCAAGAGCCTCAGGATTCAAAGCAAGCTAAGTACAAAATGCCTCAGATGCATTATTGCAGTTATTCTTCAAAATGTCTCTGTGGTGTGAAGAAATACCTCCTTTTGCATAGTTAACAAATATAACTAAATAGACATGTTTGCCCCTCAAAATATATTAAAACATTCTCCTGCATTCAATTTACCTGTATTACAGATAAAGAACAAAGAGCAAACAGGGTAAAATAATGGACTGGCTTAATCAATGAAGCAAACGGTTTTGGAGGGGAAATCATGTTCTTTGTTCATGACAATGCAGAATATCGTATGCTCAAATCCAGGGATCGATCATAAATTCTAGATAGATTATACCATTCTACTAATGCTCAAAAAATTGAGTTAACATCAATGAATTCGAATACCATCTTTCTGCATAAAATGGAGCTTTATACTTTTTTAATTCTTATGATAGAGTATTTGAATTTTGCTTCTGAATTTTTTTTGTATAATTATAATCTCTTTTATATACTTGGGAGCCATTATGTAACTAGGTACATTAGGTAGTATAAGTGACAGTCATAATTAGGTTGGCAGGGATAACAGTAAAGATCTCCTAGGCTGAAAGATCTTTAATATTCACTTGAGTCTGATTAAAACCCAGACTTCTTAGCTCTATTCCAGAGTTTCCAATTCAGTGAGTCTGTGGTGGGGCCCAGCAATTTGCATTTCTAATAATTTCTCAGTTGATGCTGATAGCTGGTCAATAGACCACATTCAAAGCATCCCTAAATTAGACTAATTTCCATGTTAAATCTCTCAGAGATTGTAAGGAAGGGAGGCATTTAGGTAAACAAATAAGTATACTACAATATAAGGAGGGTTTTAGGTGTCTGAACAGAGAGGAAGCGTGCCCAAATATGTCTGCTGGTGGACAGACAAGGCAAATACAAGGCAAATTTAAATTGAGCCTTGAAGGATAGGTAGGTGTTTGTCTGGTATATTGATGGGTTAGGATTGGGGCAGGGCAGGGAGAAGCATTCCAGGTGGAGAGTACAACAGAGGCATGAGAAAGCAGGTATAAATCTGGAGAAGAAATTTGAGAAGAGTAGCAATGCAGGAGGATATGGACTAATCACAGAAAATAAGGTGGTTGTCCTTCATGTGTTTTATGAAGTTGATGGCTTCATACAACCTTAAAGCTAGGTTGATGGTAGTTGTTATTTATTTTGTCTAAATGAACATCTTTGTCTCTGCTAAACGAACATCTTTTCAGGTACTATGCAGCCTAGTGTAAATTAAGTAAACTGTCAGAACTTTAGTTTCTGAAACTAATAATTTATATTAGTTTTTTGGATATATATTAGTAATAATAATAAATATTACTATTGTATCCATGTAATTTGGACATAATTTCACTTACTTTGAAACATTATTTTAAGGACGAAATTAAATGTGATGGCTTATGCTACCTCACTTTCCTGTATTTTCTTGTGCTTTCTACCCAGGGTGTTCCTTAAACACATATTATTTGAGCACCTGATATAGGCAAGTCCTTGTGACTTATGTATGAGAGATGGTGTCAAAACTAATAGTGTTTTCTTCACTTGAATTTCCTAGTGTAGGGAAGATTTCCACTTAAAAAGGGAAAAGTCACGTGTTTGGATCATTCTATCATTTAACAATATTAGATAAAGGAAGGATTACTGTGTTTGATTTATTCCTTTGTTAAACAATACGCACTGAATTATAGTATGTATGCATATATATGTACACATATATATGAATATACACAGTATACATCTAAACAGCCCATATTTATGTATGTATATATGTATACATGTGAGTACATATAAACAGCCCATAATTTCTACATGTCCATTTTTTTCCATATTTTATACTTCATTTAAAAAATAAGAACACTATATTAGGAAGTTTAGTATTTTCTTACCCTCATCCCTTCAAATCTAGACAAGGCTCTTAAAGGTCTTAAAGCTCTAAGGGTCCGAAGGGATTTAATGGGGCCAAGATCTGAGTAGCCAAGAGTGTTTGCGACTAAAGTTACCAAAGAAACCTGTAAAAGAAAATGATATTTTCATTAATTGTGTCAATGAAATGATAAAGCATAAAAAGGAAAAGTCAATTTTGAAAGTCACTAAGAGCAGCTCTACAGGAACAACATGATTTTATATACGAAATATCTAGTCATTGCCTAAAAAAAATGGGTAAGATGGATATTTTTGTAAGGAAATAGGTTTTGAAGGTTAACCGCATTAAAAAGAAATAATGGAAGTAAAGTAGGTTATTTAGTCTATCCGAATAGAAATCATACATATGCTTCCCCATTTTATAATCAATGGTTATATAATTGCTTATAAAATCTGAAAATATAATTATAGAAATGATCAAAATTTCAATTGAAATAAAATTCAGAGAAAAATGGAAGTGTGCGATTCTGAAGCTAAGTCATGAAAGTGTGGCATTCGTGTAACTAAGTCTAAATCCTAGTACAAATCTTATTCAAAAACATTCTGAAGACTCATGATTTTCAGATGGAGCAAATTTCCAACAATATTGTTTCTGCCCTACAATTTCTCAGGATTGGCATCAATGATCTAACTAGTAATAATTAGTGGGAAAACAATTTCAATTACACTGAAGGGAGAATGAGGGCAAATGATTTCACTGGCTTCATAATCAACATAGTTATATATAAGAACTTCAGCATGTTAGACAGACCAGCTACAATTACTGGAACCAGTATCCAAAAGAAATGTGTGTTCTTATCATAAATTATCTCAGAAGAAAGAACATGGACAGAAATACAATCAGTATACATTTTCATAACAGAGCAATCAGCTTCTCAATGACCTTAGATCTGGATATGTAAGTGCATTAACTCTCTGACTTAGTTCTGTTTAAAGTATTCATTTGTTTTACACTTTGTGTAGCAGGAAACAAAGTCTAAGAACAATGTCTGGAATGCAGTTCTGCATTGTAAGTTAAGGTAATGACTAAGAGATTCAAGTTTTCCAGGGAAGAATAGGAACATGTGAGAATCAACTACCTTATATTTGACAATCTAAGGAGAAGAAAAATTCATTGCTCACAAGTTCATTGCTACTGCTATCAGAGAAAAGTAAACTAATTTATGAAGCAGGAGGTGTTAAGGTGTTTGTCCTCATGTAGTACTTTTGAATGTCTCACTAAAGGTAACACTTTTTCTTTCTAATTCCTTAGGCTATATATTCAGCAGAACTAATTGATCCTCATACCATTCTTAAATTCACCCAGTCATTTATATCCATTATTTTCCACTTAAGTACACTTAAAAAATAAGTACGCTCCCTCTTTAATCTGGCAAAAAACAAAGTTTTAAAATGCCTTGTTGTGGTTTGAATGTTTGTCCCCTCCAAAACTCATTTTGAAACTTAATCCCTGATGTAACAGTATTATGATGTGGAGCCTTTAAGAGGTGATTGAATCATGAAGGCTGTGGATTAATGGATTAAAGGATCATCATGAGAGTAAGTTAGTTATCATGAGAGTGGGTCTATTATAAAAGCCAGTTTGGCTCTCAGTGTACTCCCCTTGCTATGAGATGCCCTGCACCACTTTGGGACTCCACAGAGTTCCCATAAGCAAGAAAGCCCTCACTTTCTTGTGACTCCTTTGCCTTGGACTTTCCAGCCTCTAGAATTGTAAGACATAATTTCTTTTCTTTATAAATTACCTAGTCTCAAGTATTCAGTTATAGCAACAGAAAATGGATGAAGATATGTTCGTTATAATTTAAATAGCCCCTAAAATAGTGGTAGAGCTATTCTCCAAATCGCTGTTAAGTGAGTTTTATATTGAATATAATATATGCATATTATTGAGAAAACTGCAGTATACTTTGTATCTGAGAATATATATATGTGTCTATCTATGCATACATACATAGCTATACAAATATGTGCCCATACAGATGAATTAATGCTCAAACACGTTTCAAATAATCAAGAAACCTACAGAAAACAGATGAGTCTATCCGCATTCAGATCAGTTTTCTGAAACCTGAATATGCACCAGAAACACCTGTAGGGCTTGTTGGAACAGTTTTCTTGGTCCCAATCCTAGCATTTCTGATTCAGTGGGTCTTAGGGATGGGTACTGAGATTTTACATCCCTAAACATTTCCCTCTTATATGTGCCAATGCTTTTATTTCAGGGATCATACTTTGAGAACAACTGCTCTAGATAAGTTTCTCTATTTTGCAGGAAACAAACAAACAAACAAACAAACAAAAACAATTAAGCCCCTCTTCTAAATCTGCATTTCTACCAGCAGGAATATTGTGTGGAGGTTTACTTTCCATGTTTTGCACTATATTGTTTGTTTCCAAAATATTAAATAATATTTCAAATTGAAATTACATACCTCCCCAAGTTCTGCATATTACATACCAATAAACAAGATGCTATATTCACTAAGAATCACCAGTTCAGATTTTCAAATACAAAACAATTCCTGCTATTAAACAGCCATATCTCTTAATTTAAAATAATTCAATTCTACTTGTAAACTGTTATTTATTACACTGAGTGATGAAAATGAGTATGTTTGTGATAGTATTTTAAAGGTTTTTGAACAGCTTAAACTTTTAAAGACCCAATCATATTCAAAGATTAAGACAAAAGAAAAATAACCTACATTTCATTATTTCTTCTTATATTGGTTAGCCTTTCTTTACAACTATTATATTACAAAAGTATCCATGTTACCATTTTTATATTTCCTAGCTGTACAGAGATAGCTTTATATGTAAAAGGTGAATCAAAAACAATCAAACAGTATGAAATCATTAATATAAGTTATCAAAAATAAGAGTTTTCATAGAGGAAGCCCAAGAGAACCTATGAGGTACAATGTATAGCTACACTTTGACAAAAAAGTGTTTTTGCATGTAACTTACATAGAACACAAAAATGTTATTGCTTTTGATATTTAACATATTGTGCTGTTAAAAAATAAAACATTTACTGAGCTTTAAACAAAAGTTGAGAAGTTGAACTTTTGAGTAAATATGACTAGTTTGGTTAAATTTTGCAGTCAGATTTTGCTATTTACAATCAGCCTTGTAATTTTCTTGTCCATGAATGATGTTGTATTAATTTATCTTTTCTGAAAAGTCTGATGATGCAAACCCTTGGTTAAATGTTAAAGTACTTATTGGCACATAAAAATTTGCATGTTGACCTCTAATTATTCCAGACATCATATAGAAAACAAATCTCTAAAAACTATGACTGATTATAGTATGTTTCTTCCCTAATCACAAAAGCTAGGTTTCTGAAAATCTAGGAGAATTAGTAAAAGATGAAGAACGTATTGTTCTGAGAAAAATATAATTGAGAGATTGAGGTTATAAATTAATTTACGAAAGCCTTTAAAATAATATAAAATATCATATACAATAATATATTATTAAATTACATCATTACAATATAAAATAAAATAATTAGAGTATACTCAATTAGAACCAATTGGTAACAATAGGTGTTGTATGATTAATTTCTAAGATTCCTTGATCTCACCAACTCTTTTAAGATCTCTTTCTTGACGACCTCAACAAGAAGCCCTAACAACATTTTTACTTTAATAAGAATGATACGTAAAGCATTCTTATGTATTTTCTGTCATCTAAGTATTGAACAGTTCTTTGAATTTATTATGTGAAATTATTAATGCCTATTTCTCTGCTCCACTGCCAATCTAGAGATGAAGGGTACATCACATGTTTGAGAAAGAGATAAGAGTTTTGTCTCATTTGGCTTTCCCCATCATCGTGCATGAGATAAATATTTAAAAATTCCATGCCTTCCCTCTCCCTGAGTATAAAGTTAGTTTGCTTTAGCTCTACCATTTTTACATAAATTATAGGTCACGTATCAGGCAACTTGATATACTCCTCATCCTTTTATACCTTCTAATTTTATATTGTGAGTAATCAGTATTTCATCTCTTTAATTTATACCTCTGCCCTTTACTCTTACCACCTCCCACTCCCTAGTCTTAAATTTTGTTCTTATTCCTAACAAGAAAGATATTCAAATCATGTATTTCTAAAAAATCACATCTCCTCTGATTGCAGAAAACACAGGCTAAAGTTAATTACAAGGCTGGGTGTGATGGCTCATGCCTATAATCCCAGCACTTTGGGAGGTCAAGGCAAGAGGATCACTTCAGCCCGGGAGTTTGAGACCATCCTGGGTAACACAGCGAGATTCCATTGCTCAACAACAAAAAAAGTCAATTATAGATGTTAGAATGATACAGGAGAGAATTTACATTTGTTGAAGGATTTCTGTTCTGACATTTTTTGAAGATATAATTCCACTGGCTGTACTAATATTTCTAAAAACTCAAACCTATAGCCTAAAAGTATATAACCATATTTAAAATATGCTAATATATAACATTGGTGAAAGTTTTTCAGAACACTTAGTAAGAATAAACTCTCTTTTATAATGTACTCAAAAGTACCTACATCGACAATTAAGAAATCCAGCCAACACCAGGCATTGGTGAAATATGTTTTATAACCATAGGCTACCCATTTTAGAAGCAATTCCAGAATGAAGATGTAAGTGAATATCTTGTCAGCATAATCCAGGATAATCTTAATGGTCTTTTTCCTTTCAATATATATATCTTCAAAAGCCTGTAGATATAATATTCACATTTCATTCAGGCACAACTTAAAACTTATTAATTCACAACAAAAACAGGAGATACAATTCTAATGCTAAGACCACTGAATTACAGTAGTGATGCAGGTCAGCTGACTTTCTTCTGGTTTACAGCTACGGTATAAAACTTAGTTCTAGCCTTCTCACCAGGCTGCTGCCGGTCACTAGAGGTCAAGAGAAAGAGTACAAAAGAATGAAGTTACTTACAGTCCTCTAAAAGAATTTTGATGTCTGACACTTATAGGGATTTTCCACCTTCATCTGAGTCCCTTTTACTCCCCATTCAGATCGTATGTCCTAATGATTTAAGACAGGCTCCCAGGGTAAGCCCCTCTTATAAACTTTTCTCATTCTACACTCTCCTTCATACTCACCAGTAGGATTTGGAGCTTCTCTTTCAGTTCCTATATGCTTGTGTAGCGAAGTGCCTAGTACTGTCTCAAGAAAAGGTAATGATTGCAGTAGCTTGATTGGGCTATAGAACACAGGGGATGGTTTTTCCCTTTGAAGTTTGCACCCATATTTTATCATTCAAAGCTTCAGCTCTACAAATTACTGTTATATTCAATCCAGGAACATGGTACTTATACTTTCCGAGAATGTTTAGAAAGCGATAGACAACGACATTGTGGTCATACTCTCAAGTCCCTTAGCAAATAATTTGGATGAACTTAAAGACTTGAGCTCACTGAGACGCTTAAAATGATTGCTGAATTCAAATTTTCTCTTTCAGGTTGAAACACATTCATTTTTATTTTTGTTGGAGAAAATGAAAGTCAAAGGTCCCATATCCTTAGTGGTTAACATTATATTATCTGCCCATAGTCATGAGCTTGTGCCATCCTCATTTTTCTTATTCCAAATATAACTGTCAATACAATAAAAATTATCCTTAGCACCTTTTGGAAACCGTTGGTAACGGTATTGAAGAAGAGAAGTTGGGGCAGAGAGAATGGACAGACCGACTAAGATGGAAAAACAAGGTCCCAGCAGCTGGCAGAAGTTTTAGAAAGTCAGTGGAACTGAAGTGCAAGGGAGCCTTCTACCCCTCAGGATTTTCCTGTGCCTTTCTCCAAGGTCTGGAGGAATCAAGCAAGCCCCCCAAACAGAAACTTACAGCAATGACTCAGTCCTTGCAATACAAATACAAGAAAGGGGCTTAGTCACAAGGAGCAAGAAGCCTGTTCCTAGAACTGGGGTACAGAATTAGAGCAGAACCAGCAGTCTTGATGATCAGAACTAAATACCCTGCCTGAGCGTACCTCACGCTGACCTGTCCCAGAGCCTGAAACAGGATGCAGCTGGCAGGAGTCCTGGCTTCCGGCACTAACTGTGTAAATGCGGGGGCAAGGAGGCGAGGATTTCATTATGTGAGCTCTACCTGATTTGGGTCTTAGGCTTTGTATCTCAGTTACCACTCACTTATTTCTATGTGGTGTGCACTTCTCTTTCTGAACAGCCACACACAGTGAAAAGATATGGTGACTTAGACTTCAGGCTCTGATTAAGTTATAGCTCTGTCATTTACTAGCTTTGGGACATAAAGAAACTTCCTAAACTCTGTACACAGCTTCCTCATTGGCGAAATACAGGGTTGATTGAAAATCAAATGAGAAAATCTAAATAAAGATTTTGAAATACGTAAGTATGCATTAAATGAGAGCTAGTATTTTTTATTAGTTTGCAGACATACATCTTTAAAATATGGCTTAATTTGCAAACTCCCTGAATAAAAACACCAACTTCTTGGTGAAAAGGGAAAATACCATTCCCTTTTCTTCCTCATATGATTCACTTGAAGTCCAGTTTTGAGAATGCCTCCCTCTGCCCCCGCAAAATGTCATTGTCCTTTTTAGACATGTTCAGCAAGGATTTACTCTAAACTTTAATTTTTTTGTAATCTCCTCTCTGAAAATCTCCATCCTATATGTGACACAGCATTAAATAAACTTCCTCAGTTATTAGGATTACAAGATATTGTAGACATCATCAACATTCCTACTTGCATGACACCAAATAAGTAGAATAGTACTTTTTTTAAATTACATTTTCTGTTTATGAGAGATGAGGCTTCTTAGGATAGGCAACTCATGGTGGCCCCTGAGGGCCCCTGCTGGTTCTTACTGGCTGTGCCAGGAATGCAAGGCCCTGACTGCTCTTTGCCCAGGCCATTTCTCAGGGTTGCACATGCAGTGAGCAACCTTGAGGAATTAGGTAGTGTCGCTCTCTGGGACAAAGAGCAGGATTGCTTACTGCTCGGTATAAAAGGATGGGTTTCCTAAGCTCAGTGTTCCTCAGCTGTGACATCAACCCACTGTGTGTGCAGCATTCATCCAGGCGCATATTATGCCGCCATGAGATCTGGGGAAAAGGGGAACCAACAAAAACGTGTTGAAGCTCATGCTACTTTCTGTGCCATGAGTAATAAAGTCATTTATCTCTGACCCGCGCACTTAGTGTCTTCTGCCAGAATCCACTAAACAGTAACAGATTTACTTAAGCTATAAGTACAGTACAATCAAATCCCAGATCCATGAAGACTGTCTATGAAGCAATTTAGAAAGTTCCTGAGTATTCTGTTTTTAGTATAATGGAACTTCCAGTGGTATATCCAGCAGGATCTGGGCTCCTAATGGCTTCTAATGGCTCAACTTTGTTACTGACAGCAGGAAAAAAGACAATTAAGAAAAGGTTCAGGGAACTTGTAACTCTCCCAAATCCCTTTCAACTCCCATAGAAGGTGCTTGTATATATACAAGAATGAGAAACATGTCCCATTTTCATCCTAAAACTACAGTCTGTTTTTCCTTTATAATGATATGCAAGATGCTTCATAAGCTGAAACTGCCTGTCTTTCTCACAGTATCTCTGGCCACCTATACTTGTTCTACCTCCCACAACACTCAATACCAGCTCAGCAACTTTTAATTTCCTGAATATCTGGTGCTGTTTTACGCTTCCTTACCATTGTACACTTGTCCCTCTCAGCCTGCCTTGCCTGGCTGGAAAATTCCTATTCATCTTTCTAGACCTTACAAAGCATCATATACCTTTCTGAAATTGCAAGCAGACAATTGTCTCCTTGCTACAGTGCTTTGTCATGTATACACTGAACTTACAAACACATCCCAGTTCTGCAGTCACTCTTTCAGATCTCTCTCCTCCCCATTGCTCTCTTAGCTCCTTGAAAATTGTACCTGGATCTTATCCACCTTTGCATTCAGAGCAGCAAGGATAATGCCTGGCATGTAGGAGTTCTCAGTACCTATTTACTGAGCTCAACTAAACTTTGTTCTTGGTACTAATCATAGGGATTAATTCTAGGTAAAAAAAAAAAAAAACTTGCTATGATATTTTTATCTTTTAGCTCATTTATCAAGAATATTATCTTAATGAATTTACTGACTTAGGTGTCAGATCACTTACCAGAGCACCACTGCTAAGCAGGATCATGAGAACAATGAAACTTTCAAACCAACTGTGTTCAACTATCCTGTAGCAGGTTTTCCTGATGTTCCACCAGATTTTTCCTTTTCCTGATTCTGTGTTAACTTGGCAGCACGAGAACCTCCGCACGCAACCTGTCAAGAGGGATATGCATGTAAAATATTGATATTTAGAATAAATAAAATGCTTAATACATTATTTAATGCAAATGTTTCTCTGTGATACTTCCTCAACCAAATAGTTTCTAACACCTATACATGTAGGTTCAGAGAGATTCAATTTGGATGCTACCTCTTCTTATCTTCTAACTCTGCATGATGTTTTCTTATTACTTGTCAGTCAATTTTAACTTAGAATGTACTCTTGTCTTCTGTAATTCTCTGATTCCTCATCAATATCCTCCACAGTGTTTAAACAACACTTATTTGATGTATCAATGATTGAATGGATGAATGAACAAAAATATGAAGATGAAATGAATTTCAGGGCCTTCTTTGCTGAAAGATAAATTGTCCTGGGTGTAGGTCTAGTCTATAATTTGAGAATTCTTCCACTCCTCTATAAAAATAAAAAAATAAAAAATAAAACCTTTGAAAAACACCTTTCTAAGCAATATTGAAGAAATTAGTGGAAGGTCTTGAAATTAAGTTCTAAAGAAATTCATTTTGATTATAAGAGGCAAATGAAACTATTTCAAGTATTCTAAGTTAAAATCTGACTTTGGAATTTTAGGTATAAAATATACCGCAATAAAAAATTGAAGAAAAATATTTTAAAATGTTCAGGTTTATTTGTTCATTCATTCATTAATTTGTCCATCAAAACTTTATTAAATATCTCCTATGTACTCAGTTCGGTACATAATTTCCTTTTCTCAGGTAATTTATTTTTGGCTTTGGTTAGATAGCTAGACACAGAAATAAATGACTATAAGTAGATAAGCCAACTAAAGTGACAGATATGCAGGGTTCGTTTTGGTAGCATGGAAGAAGTCTTTCTAACGTGGCTTGTTTTTTGAGAAGGAGAGGTTAAAAGAGGCTTCCTGGAAGAAGTGGAGCCTGAATTGAATCAAAGCATCAGTAAAAAAGACTTTGGGTAGAATTCCAGGCCAAGAGGGCAGCAAAAAGTGTTGAGCGCAGGAATTGCAACCAGTTTAGAATTGTGATGAAAACAAAATGTACACAAGAGGCAGGGGTGAGAAAGGAGGTTAGAGAAATTGGTCAGATTATGGAAAGCATTTATCCCCACCTTAAGGAGTTTGATCTAAGGGAAGGGTTGTAAGCAGGGAATGGTACAGGCAGATTTCAATTTAAATAGGCGTCTCCAACAGTGTGTAGAGGATAAGTTGGAAGAGTGGAAGAAAGACGGTTGGGGGTGAAGGAAGGCTCAGAGCAACAAAACCATTTAGGTTCTGGTCCAGTATCCCTGTCAAGAGGGATAGGTTAGGGCAACTCTAGTTAGCAACTAGAGCGATAACAGATTTATGATTTATTTGGCAGGTAAAATCAGCCGGATTTGGTGACTGATGGATATGGATATAAGAGAAAGGGAGGAGCCCATGATGACTGAGTAGATGTCAGCAGTGGAATGAAGACCATAGGATCAGGAGCTGACTTGGAAGGTAGTGAGTTTGAGACACCTGTGAAACTTTTAAATATAGACATATGTAGATGTTTGGGGGTGTGAATATGAAGCTCAGGGAAAATGTCTGGCTAGGAAAGAATACGTAGTAATCATTAGCATATATTGGCTGAGGTCAGGACAGCTTTTGAGGTCACATGAAAAGAGTATTAAGGGTAAGGAGAAAAAAGGGACAAATCCGGAACATTCTGGAACAACAATAGTAAGGGAGAGGATTTGATGGTGTGCTGAAACCAGGCTATACCATTTCATGATAACTCATTGTTAAATTGTCAGGAATTTTTGCTACACTGTTATTAAATGCACCTATCATTAAAAATTAGATTATGTAAACTAAGAATTCAAAAACTTCCTTTAAGAAAAGGAAATAAATACTTAAAAGATATCACTTTCTAATTATTTTACTATATTTTTCTGTTATCTATGCTCTTCAGGAGATTTTTGTTTATTCTATCTGGATTGCTGGTACGTTTTGCTGTTAGGCTTCTGTGCATCTCTTTTTCACTCAGTAGCTTTGAATCAGCCATGGTGGAAATTGTTACACTATAAAAATCTTTAAATGCTGTAAATCAGAGCTCCTTGATTTTCTAAAGACTTAAGAAAGTGATAGAGGAAATGCTAATAAACAGATAAACAGTAAAAATGTATTGTGTTTGTAACCATTACACTGTAAATAGCACAAAAAATCAAAAAGCCATCTTTTCATTATTCAAATTCTATTATCTGATTGGCAAAGGATTGTTCACATCATTGATGAATAAATGAAGTTCTGACATACAGCTTCTTCATTATCTTTCAGTTCACTAATTAACGTAAATGAAAATACCAACCAATCTTCCATTAAAACTATACTTGTTCATCAATTGCAATCATAGGTTGTCTATAAATAAAAGTCTAGCAGGCCGGGCGCGGTGGCTCACGCCTGTAATCCTAGCTCTCTGGGAGGCCGAGGCGGGCGGATTGTTTGAGCTCAGGAGTTCGAAACCAGCTTGAGCAAGAGCGAGACCCCGTCTCTACTAAAATTAGAAAGAAATTAATTGGACAACTAAAAATATATAGAAAAAATTAGCCGGGCATGGTGGCGCATGCCTGTAGTCCCAGCTACTCGGGAGGCTGAGGCA